>CAUYSK010099503.1:0-48641 GCA_963575035.1 Avahi laniger
CATGGATGGTATCAGTTCTTTAAAAATTATGCCTAACATTCATCAGGTGCCGGGCAGTTGGAAGGGGGGCGGGAGGGGATGGGCATATTCACACCTAGTGGGTGCGGTGCGCACCGTCTGGGGGATGGACACGCTTGAAGCCCTGATTCAGGTGGGGCAAAGGCAATATACGCAACCTGAACATTTGTACCCCTATAATGTGCTGAAATAAAAAAAAATTAACAATTAAAAAATTAAGCTTAATAAAATTTAATGAGACAAAATATTTTAATTTGTGGTATAGTTATAGGTTCCTAGCTGTATGATTTATTTAAGACAACATATAGCAAAAATTTATTATTTTTCCATTAATAAAATTCAAACTGACAAGGTTTTGATGCAAAAGCATGATATTTTTAAAAAGCAAAATGATATAGTTTGGCTTATTTGAAAATTAATGAATAAATGAATCAACTTTATTTTATATGGTGTTAGGAATATTACCTAGAGCAACTTTGATCCCAGTTGAATATTCTTACAGAAAAATAAGTGTTTAAGAATAAAAATAAAATAAACAAATAAAATTTTACTTATAGTACATGAATATATATTTATATTTATACAGATTCTCATTTCCTGTATTTTCTCCAAAATGATTCTCTGTTACTAAGAAATTAGTTCTATCTATAATTTAGAATTTATCATTCCATATATTTAGCAATGTAAAGGTAAAATTTGAATGGGAATATCTTACCAACATCCTTCAGAAGTCAAATTGTAAATCATAATTATAGATTTCTTTAAAAATGTGAAAATGCTTTTCAGTAATACAGTAAATTAACACTGATGAATTGCAGTTTATCATGCTAGTAATCACATGCTTACTGATATCATATATTATAGATTTCATGTTTTAATGAATAACAATTATAAGATCTGTGTATTATGTACATTTTATTGAAAGTGCTTTTCTATTTCTGAAAAAAGTGACCATGGAGTACTATTCACCTACAAGAAACAATGGTGATCTAGCACCTCTTGTATTATCCTGGATGGAGCTGGAACCCATTCCTACTAAGTGAAGTATCCCAAGAATGGAAAAATAAGCACCACATGTACTCACCATCAAACTGGTATTAACGGATCGACACCTAAGTGCACATATACGAATAACATTCATCGGGTGTCGGGCAGATGGGAGGGTAGAGGAGGCGATGGGTACATACAAACATAATGAGTGCGATGCGCACCATCTGGGGGATGGACACATTTGAAGCTCTGACTCGGGGGGGGGGCGGTGTCAAGGGCAATATACATAACTTAAACATTTGTACCCCTATAATATGTTGAAATAAAAAAATCTTAAAAAAATAAATTAAATTAAAAAAAGCAAGCTCTTAAATGTAGAACCCTGTTATATATATTTTTGTATCTTGATAAATAGCCTATTTTCTGGCATATTTATATATGACTATATAGTAGACATTCAGATTGGATTAAACTGAATTGCATATAATATTTCTACTTTTTACATGCGTTTAGATAATAAATCAGAGATAATTATTAATATTAAAAGATATTTTAGCCTATACATATGTGCATGAGTGAGTCAAATATTCTGAGAATACACCCTTTCCCAAATATGTCATTCTGGAATAACAAAATCATACTTTATATATAATAATGAAGTTATATTTCTACTATTCTATCCAAGAAAAGTTGGAGAGTTATCCACCCTATAACACTTTCTTTTTTCTCAATTTATCTTCGGTATTTACGGAAATGAATAACTTTACCTGTCAAATTGACCTGAATGCACAGTCTAAGCATGTCTGCCCTCTTTCTCATTAAGTTTGCTGTCTGTCTAGCTTATAATGACCCCAGTTTGGGAGAGGTAATTAAGTGATTTGGTTTAACAAAAGGCCTTCTTATTTAGCCCTGCTAACCAGCTCTAGCTGAACAGCTCTCATGGGCTTATAAAATATAAAAAATGATCTCACATTTGCAATGGAAATAAATTAAATCCCACAACTGAAACTCGTTTCCCATGACAGCTCTATATATTTAAACTCATCAATAGAAAATGTATAATCAACATATACTATTATTTATTTCCTTATGCACAAATATTATGTCTCTCCAACTATACATTCACATACTGTATATTCTCCTCATCATCAAATACTTATATATGATAGTTATTTACTGATGATTAGTAATCACTTCATGACTGTCAATCATGGGGTTCATCAAAAAATGCTATGATGCTTAGGCTGAGGCCACTAGACATATGACACTGTAAAATACTAGCAGGAGTGATGCATTAAGTAGGACCTTCCAAATAGATGATGAATTTGGTATTATTAAAGTTTGTTGTTATTCTTTAGCTGTTTCTTCTCTTTCCATCACATCATGATTAGATGTTTATCTAATTGTTGGTTTAGTAATATTTATTCTAATATCACACAAACTTGGTTAGACAATAAAAATGATTGTCAAACTTATTAACTTGTACATACACACACACACACTTCACAGCTGTTTCTTGTGAGATGATTAATATAGCACTTTCACTCTCATTTTTTTATTTTTCTTTCATTAGCCACGAAAACATTTGTCCCACTTAAAATTATTGTCATTTAGTAGCACCTTATTTATATATTTATTTTAGGTATTGACAAAATATTAGTGAACATTTTAGAACTTGAGTTAATGTAACTGAGAGATGATCCCCTTCTATCTACAGGAAAAGGTGAGTGAGTTGACTTGTCTGGAAGTAATTCTAGCATGTTGGATTTTTTAGTGCATTGGTCTTCTATGATCAACATTTCATGGAAACTGGCTACAGTTAAATACTTAGCACAATTCATCCATAGGCCAGCAAGTTAGGCCTTGAGCTGTGTTCTATAGCATAGCAAGAGCTTCTGTAGGAAAGAAGCGTGGGGCAGATTATTTCTCATGACCTCCAGAAGGAAACAACTCCACTGATACATTAATTTTGGATTTCTAGTCTCTAGAAATGTAAGAGAAAAAATTTCTGTTATTTTAAGACATTCAGTTTGTGGTAATTTATTACGGCAGCCCTCAGTAACTAATATAAATGTTGGTACCAAGATGTGGGGCACTGTTGGAGCAAATCCCTACAAATGTAGAAATGGATTTGGAATGGCCTAATGTGTAGAAAATGGAAGAATTTTGACGTGTAGGTAGAAAAAGCCTAGATTGACATGAAAAACTGCTGGTATAAATAGGGACATTAAAGGCAACTCTGGTGGCAGTCAGAAGAAAGTGAGAAGGACGATAGAGAAAGCTGTCATTGTAGAGAACATATATACCATCATGAACAGAATATTTCTAGACACATAAATATGATAAAGTGCTTCTGGTGGGGTTTCAGAAGGAAATGAACAGCATGTGATTGGACGTTGGACATAAAAGGTGGTCCTTGTGGCATAGACCTTGGCTCAAATGTCTTCTGGTGCTGGTTGGAAAGTAGAAATTATAAGTAGTGAGCTTGGATACTTAGCTGAGGAGATTTCTAAGCAAACTGTGGAAGATGTGACTTTGTTTATCCTTGATTCATTTAGTAAAATGTTAGAGGAAAGGTATAAATTGAGGAAGAGGCTATTAAGCAAAAAGAGCCAGAACTTGATGATTCAAAAAGTCTTCAGCCTATCCATATTGTAAAAGTTGAAAAAGCATGTTTTTTTGGTGAAAACACCAACAGTGTGGCTGGACAACCACTCTTTGCTAAAGAGACTAGGTATGCGCGACTCATGGATCCAATCGACCGTCTGAGCAGAAGCTAGGAATATAGATGGGGTTACATAGGAAGGACCCATGGAGAGTCATCTTGTGGAATGTCACAGATGCTCTTGACACCCATGCAAAACCAACAAGATTTTGAGAATGTTATATCAGCAAAACCACTGCCAGCTTAGACTGGAGGGGGGAAAAGACAAAATAAAATTAAGGAAACCAATGGGCTGTCCGAAGGGGTGAGAGGGTTGGGCCCCTGCTGAGGGTGAACGGGTGGGGCGATCTCAGGGGAGGACAGCTCAGGGGCTGACAGGAACTCCTTGGGCCCAGAAGCAAGGGCTGGTGGGACAGCCAGGTGACCAGAAAATGGAGCATCCATGAGCCCAGAGGGCAGAGCAAGCCACTGATAACGATTATTAGGCCTTGAAACCTAATGGAAATTCCCCTACTGCATTTCAAACTTGCTTTGGAGGAGTGACCCCTTCATTCCTACCATTTCCTCTCTTTCGGAATGGGAATGTCTGTCCTGTCCCTGTCCCACCATTGCATTTTGGATGGAGGTAACCTGTTTTCTAGTTTCTCAGATTCACGAACAATGACACTTCCTTAGGAAAATCACACTCAGATTCTCACCTCTACCTGATTTAGCTGATTAGATTTGGAACTTTTTGAGTTGATGATATATGATAATGTTGATTTAGAGTGAATGCTAGCATGAGTTAAAAGTTTGAGAGATTTCAGGATACGGTGAAGGTATTTTTAACATGGGTTGGATAGTAATTTTGCAGGGCCAGAGAGCACACTCTCCTGGGTTGAATAGCCTCTCCCTCCAATTCATGTCTACCTGTAACTTCAGAATGTGATCTTATTTGACAATTGAATCTTTTGCAGATGTAATTACTTAAGATGAGCTCACACTGGATTAGGTGGACCCTATATCCAACAACTCTTGTCTTTAGAGAATGGCCTGGTGCAGACACACAGAGAATGAATCCCCACGTGAGGACAGAGGCAGAGATTGGAGTGATGCCCCTGTAAACCAAAGAAAGGCAAAGACTGCCAGCAAACCACCACAAGCTAGGAGAGAGGCATGGGACAGATGCTCCCTCAAACTCTCCAGAAGAAACCCTGCTGCCAGCCTGCTTTCAGACTTCTGGCTTTCCGAACTGTGAGAGAATACAATTCTATTGTTGTAAGCCACATAGTGTGTAGTGGTATGTTACGGCAGCCCTAGGAAACTAATAAACCAAGTTGATGTCACATGTACGGGTGCAACTGCAAAGCTTAAGACTCAGACCCTTGATGACACCAGCTAGCGGGCTATGAATTCCGAATTTCTAGATTAGGACTGGACTGAAAAGTCTGTTTCAGCCCCTAATGGGTTGTGCCTTTCTCTCTGAGTATGAGCGTCACCTTGGTATATCTATGAACACTTTCCCAGAAGCAACATCAGCAGGGCCCTTCTCCTAAGAAATATTGTTCTTAGGAGCAAGCATACTGTTTTCACTAGACCTTTGTTTAAATTGAGAATAAATTCTAAGAATTATAAGAAATTTTTATTACTTTTTCATACCTTAGGCCTTCCTAATGTGCATAATTTCTTTTTCTTTGTTGTCTTTCATTGTAGCTGAAAAATATGGGATTAAATGTCAGTTTTAAATATAAATCAAGTCTGTGAATACAAATGTCATGGTCTCTTTCTGCAGCTGATTTTCTGATATTAAAATATGCAAAAAAGTGCATGGGAAACACATTTATTAAAATTGTTAATTTCAGTAAATGATGTAATGCCATTGGTTAGGAAAACCAAATAAAATAAGTGGCATCTAATGATAACATTGATGCATTCATTAATTGTACATAATTCCTATCCCTACTTTCCAGTAAATATTTTTAGCAGGTATTTTTCCCCCTTGAATATCCCAATTATTTTTTATGTAATGGCTTTGCCAGCATTGTTAAGCACAAACATACATTACTTTGAGCACACCCAGCAAAAACATTTTGCTGATTCTCTCTGATTTTTGTCCTTTAGATAGTTTAATCTATTTTTAGTACTTTTATTAGTTCTGTCTAGTACAGTTTTTCCCAAGGACATACAAATATTATGAAGTTGTGAGATTTTATTTGAAGGACAATTTTTATTTCTAAAAATACATCAGGACTTCAATTATTCTAATTCCCTAGTATCAGTAAGACATGCAATTGGTCTGCATCAATAATTCAGGCAAGATGCTGGTTGGTCAAGAATATTTTGGTAATTATTTTCTACACTATAAAAAATAAAATTACTAAGTTTAATTGGAAGAAGTTTGATTTGACTTTCCCTTTCATGATATCAAATTAAAAATATTCATCATGCTTATATGTTCCATTATTCACAACCCTATGCCAACAGGATTTTAGATCTTGAGCTTTTGATTTCAGACTCTTAATGATAACATTCATGTCTTATTTAAAGCCACATAGAAATGAACATAGCTGGTGTTCCACTTTGAAATAAACAGGAAATTCCCATTTGGATCTGGCCCATTGGGAGTGACAGAAAATTAGATTTATTTCTAACAAGTCTGCATTAACTTCTTTAGTGATGTTTTTAAGAAGCAACTTGAAGTTTAATCCCAATATAATCAAGAAAGCAAAGAAAATATTCTTAGATAGAGCTAGCAGAGGATAAATAACATCACTTTTATTATCCTTTGAGTGTGTGTATCTCACATATTGGCTAATTTATATCAAAGCTGTCATTTGATACTAAATGGCAGGTTTAGTAGCATTTTTTTAAATGGATTAGATTTGTGTAAAACATAAAGACCCTTTGGTTCGTGGTGCAGAACTCTTGTTCTGTTTTCATTATTCTATTTCATTATTTCATAATTATAACTTAAAGGTGTGAAAGTAAACAGCAAAGACAGTGAGATAGTAATTTTTCTTTACCCCTTTATAGGCAGCCAACACAGAGCCCATGCTGAGGCTGGATTGGCATTTGGATTCTATGGCATTGCTTGGGGTCAGTGCAATGCCCTGGCTGGCACAGCTAATGACACAGAGTGAAATATTTCCTCCTGTAGTTGTGAAATGAGAGGATTGCCCCCCATGATTTCCAAGGTCATTGTCTGCACTTACACTCTCTCTTCGTTTCTGGCATTTGCACCCACTTGTTTAGCATTTCTTGCTGTGTGGGTTCCAGCTGCATGTTCCTGTAAGAACAGCTCATTTGTTTTCTGCTCGGCATATTGATTCAGATTCACTTTTTTAGGATATTGACTATATTACGGCAACAGGAAGAGGGACTTCAACCTTCCTAGTATAAGAAAATATATTGATTCTGTATTTGTTTTCTATTATGTGTAACAAACTTATTGGCTTAAAGCAACACAAATTTATTATCTTACAGTTTCTGTGAGTCTGGGTCTTCCGAAGCTTCAATCAAGGTGCCAGCTAAAGTGTCCTCATCTGGAGGCCTGACAAGAGGAAGATCCATTTTCCAAGCTTCTTTGAGCAGTTTGCAGAATTCATTTCCTCATGACTGTATGGCTGAGGTCCTTGTTCTCTTGCTGGCTCTTGGCTGGTGACCATGCTCAGCAACTAAAGGTTAGACTCAGGTCCTTGTCATGTGGCCCCCTCTTAACAGAGGAGCTTGCTTCTTCAAGGCCACTGGGAGAGTCACTCTCCTCAGCCTGCTAACGTGAAATCTTGCTTGTACAAGTAACATCTCCGTGGTGGTGAGTATTGTATCATAGTCACCAGTCCCGCCCACACTCAAGGGCATGCGACATTATAGCTGTGTACATCAAGGATCTGGAATCTCCTGAGTCATTTTCAAATGTTGCCTATCAAAACCCCCAAGCATAAAATCAATTGCTTGGTAATTATGATTATCTGTGTTTGAATGTTTAGTTCATTCACGAAGCGTATTATTTATTGAGCACCTACTTAGAGCCAGACACTTTACAAAAAGAACATAAATTACATCAGTGAAATAAAGAGACAAATGTCTCAGCTCTTAGAGTTTATCGAGGCTATAATAAGCAGTGTCTATAATAGGGAAATTCAGTAGGTAATCAGGTCATAGTCAATGAATAAGTACTGGAAAATTGGAAAAATTAAGCACTGGCATTTATGTTCAAGTAATACATAAAGGAAAGTTTCTTCAGTCTGTTACATAACACTTCAGGTTTCAGAGGTAGATCTATTCTTGATCTTAGAAATGAAAATTCCCCAAACAAAATGTTGGGGAAAAATAATTTAGTGCCTAAATAATGCCACATTTAATTTTTAATGAGACAAATTTCATTAGATAATCCATCTCCATTATCCTTTCTTGACATACTTTGTTGATTTTTAATATTAATTTTTATTTATTTACAAAAATTTCCCTCATTATCTATTCTCCAATGAATTAAAATCAATATTTTCGAAAATATATATATAATATTCATACTTTAAATGTGTTACTAAAAGTAGTATATTTTATATTTTCTATTCGAAATGTTCTACACATTATTCTATTCCCATTAGGAAACATTTATTGGAGTGACTATTCCACATTATAGTTAATATTAAAAAATGACAGTGAAAATTGACATGAAGTATTTTCTCTGAAGTGTTTTGCTTCAGGATAGATATGGTTGGATTTTGGGGGGAGTCTTTTTTTTTTTATTGTTTCCTAAAGAAAAATATCCATGTTGAATATCTCTTTGAGCAACCTTCATGCATTGGCTTATAGAAAAATGAGCTTTAAATTGCAACTTGTAAGAATGTTAAAGGTAGAGCTTTATTTTATTTTCACAAAATCTGTCAAATAGATATTCGAATAGAGAAATCTTTAAAATTAAGCTACCAAACAGATGAACAAGAGGAATTACATTGAATTTTCTCAACAGTCGAAAAAATATATTGGGTCAGATACTAATGATCCATTTTATAATGATCATTGACTGACAAAATTGACAAGTATGCTAAAACACAAGCTGATAAAAGTACATGTTCATGTATTTCAGGGGAAAAAAGCAAAAGCCATTTTATATATTTCACACATTTTACCTAGTAAAGGTTTTGGGCCCATTTATAATTTTGCGATCTGTATTTCGGAAACTAAAGCTAACATAGCACAGAATGACAATTACCTGTTGACATTGGTAGATGATTCTGTTTAATGACTATTAAAATATGTAGAATATGTGGAAAGTTTTGCGCTATATAAAAAAGGGAAAACAAAAGAGGCCAGGGGTTGTGCTATTTTTGTGTAAAATGCATACAAAATTTGAAGATTCCTTTTCAAGATTATATACATAAAATAAAATTATATTTTAAAATTTTGATTTTAATAGATGTTAACAATTATTGTAAGGATACAATGAGTGAGGGCCAAATCAAACAGCAGATGTATAATATGAAATAATTTAAATATATAGAAATAATGCTTATAGATTTATTATCTAGTAATTAATATAATTGTCATTTTTGAAAACATGAAAGCAAACTTTAACTAATAAATGTTAAATTATTATATATTTTAATAATATTAATATAGGAGAGTCAAATTGTATTTGTTATCAAAAATTATAAATGCCAAAAAGAGAAGCACTCTTGGTTTACTAGACTGAAGAAGAACATACAGTCTGTGGCCTAAAAACAATAAGACCACAGCTGAAGAGTGGCTTCGAAATTTCTAAAATATCTACATAACAAGTGTTAGTTGAGCATAGGGCTTTGACCAGTAAAAATTAGTATTTACAAAAATAATCACAGAAAACTTAATTCAGTGATTCAAATATTTTGCATTAGGCTGAGTTCCATCAGAGAAGTAAACCACAAAAGCACAGAAGAATTTCTTACAGGATTCAACCTTTTGTAAATCTGGATGCGATAAGGCAGCCTCTAACACTGTGATCTTCATGTCTGATGCTGGATGTCAAAGTGCACAGGGCATGCAGCTCGGGAGAGAAAATGGGTACGAAGAGCATTTTTTCATATGTTTTTTGGCCATTATTCTGTCTTCTTTTGCAAAGTTTCTGTTAATCTCCTTTGCCGACTGTTTGATAAGGCTGTAACCATCTATTCTTATAGACAAAATTAAATTCCCATAAAAACCTCAAAAAATAAACTGTATACATAATTCTCTAACAAAAGACAAGTATTTACTATAACAATAAATACTAATACGGCACTTCACTCATGGTCTCACAGTTCACAAAAATACTAAAAACTCCCTAACTCCCCCATCATTTAAACTACACTTTGTCTCCGTCTCAATCATTTCTCCATCTATATTATTTCTTTCTTTATTTCCTATTATTTCCAAATCCCTTACAACGATCCTACCCTAGGACCTATTTTGCTGGAAAAGTAACTAACTCCCAACATAAACGTGATCTAGATCATCATTTGGTTTTGGATATTTGCATGTTATCTCTGCTAATGTCCTGAAATTTCCATTGTATTTCTATATATATGTATATAAAAGAGAAGAAGTCTTCTTATGATGAAATAGCAGTGATTTGGATTCTGGTATCAGTTACTTATCATTAACTTTGGTAATTTCTTTAGCTTCTCCATTGAGTGGGAACAGGATTCCTCTTAGGGGTCTTCTGGGCTCTTCTGCCCCCCTTGCCAAGTATTAAAATAAAGGAAAATTATGAGTTTCTTCAAGGGAAATTCCAGGCACCTAGCTAGCCCTGAAACCAGCAATTAGGGAAGTAAATAAATAATGTGCTAAACAAAAAGATAATAATAGCTTAAACAACAGTCACCCAACTAAGTCAGAGTCATAAGATATTTGGTTCCCTATAGAAACTAAAGATAATATCTTGGCATATGGCCCTGAGTTACTTTTCAGAAACCAGGACCCCCCGCCCCCCCACCAGAAAATGTCGACTGCTGTCATGTAGACCTCAGACAGACTGGAGCCAGAAAATGAATAAGGAAGTTCCAGAAATCCCCCAGCCCTTAACTCACTTGGAGGCCTCCTCACCCCTGCCTTTAAAAGCCCTTGCTTGTAAGCCATCATGGAATTCAGGTCTTAAGTGTTAGCTGCCTGTTCTCCTTTCTTGGCACCCTGTAAGAAACACCTTACTTTCTCTTGCTGCAAATCCTGGTGTCAGTGTTTGGCTTTGTTGTGCACCTAGTGAGCAGACCAAGGCTCAGTTTGGTAACGCTATGTCTCAGTTTCCCTGCCAAAACAATGAAAATATAAATTTCCTGCTTATCGCCTGGGAATGTTGTCATGGAATTTTTATCTCATATCCTATTCTACATTGGTGAGAAATGACAAATACCTCTTAAAGTTTTCAAAAGCAAAAATTCCATCAAATAATAGTGACTAGTTCGAGCAAATATTGAAAGAGTTTTTCTGTTGTAAAAGAAGATGATCTATTCTGAATATAGTTAAATATTGATGCCTAGTGGCAACCATGAAAAAGAGCCACTTAGGGCTCCTATTGCAACTGATAGTCTCAGCTGCTGCGCTCTGAATCCAACACTGTGTTTACACAGAGACCACAATTACCATGAACTACTGCACATCTGTGACTGAATGAGATAGAAATACTAAGGCAAGGCCATTCCTGGGAAAGGAAGAATTCCTTTGGCTGGAGACTTTGGCTCAAGAATTCTCCAGCAACCTTGCTGAACTTCGTTGGAATTGTGCTACAGTCTAAGAGGCTCACTACCCACTTTCCATTCTCCTCTCCCTTCACAGGGGCCAGACCTGCATCATGGTCTGACAGCTCTCCAAGCCTTTTCTGGCTCCTTCTTCATTTTCTCTCACAGGTGTTTCCCCCACTAAATCTCTTGCATGATTAATCCTACCTTGATACTTGCTTTTACACGGTCAATTCTTTTGAAATTGCATTGTGAGATTTTTTTTTATCATTTTGTAATTTGGTACAAGTTTCTACTGAATCTGTAGTGTCCATTTACTTGAGGATAAGTAATAACCTATTGTATACCCTCTAACAACACAGATATTTCCAACTATTAAATTTTTTCTTTATGAATTATAGAAATGGTTTGTAAGAAGCACACTTCATGCTTTTTATGATATTGACTATTCCAAAAGAATGTGAGTTAGTATCCTCTTAAGAATAATAAGGATAACGTGCAAACAAAGGAAACATGCATACACGGCATGGTTTTGAGTCATTGTGACTATTCCTTGCTCTAATTCCTCCCCAAACACCTATCAAAATAGCAAAAGCAAAGTCAATGGAAAGTATTTTTATTTTCTTGTAACAGAGGTATAATGATTAGCCAACTCATATGAAGTAAAGTAGAAATTTATTATTTTTGTGACATTGGTTGTAATATACCTTCTTTCATCTTATTTTATTTATTTGAGTCTTCTATTTTTCTTAATCTAACTAAGGGTTTGTCAATTTTGTTTATCTTTTCAAAAATCAACTCTTAGTTTCATTGCTTTTTTTTATTCTCTATTCTCTATTTTGTTTATTTCTGCTCTAATGTTCATTATTTCCTTTCTTCTGCTAACTTTGGGCTTACTTTTTTCTTCTTTTTTCTAGTTCATTGAGATATAAAATTAGGTTGGTTATTTGAGTTTTTCTTTTTTTTAATTGTAGGCATTTATTGCTATGAACTCCCTCTCACTAATGCATTTGCTGTATGCTATGTTTTCATTTTTATTTGTGTTGAGGTATATTCTAACTTAAAAAATTTTTTTCTTTGACTAAATGGTTGTTCAAGAGTGTGTTATTTAATTACCACATATCTGTGATTTTTCCAGTTTTCCTTTTGCTATTTTTTTCTAGCTTCAATCCATTGTGGTCAGAAAAGATACTTGGCATGATTTATGACCCAACATGTGATCTGTCCTGCAGAAGGATCCATGTGTGCTTGAAAAGAATATGCATTATGCTCTTGTTGGGTAGAATAAACTGTATATATCTGTTAGGTCCATTTGGTCTATAGTGTTATGCAAGTCTTTTGTTTCCTTATTGATCTTCTGTCTGGATGTTCTGTTCCTTACTAAAAGTAGTGTATTAAAGTCTCCACTGTTATTGTATTGCTCCTATTTTCTCTTTTCAGTTCTATCAATGTTTGCTTTTTATATTTAGGTGCTCTGATGTTAGGTATATATATATAATTATTATGTCTTCCTGCTGAATTGACCATTTTATCATTATCTAATGATCTTCTTTGCCTCTTGTGACCATTTTTTAGAAACATCTTTTATTATATTATTGGAGCTTTGGTCTTGGTTTCTGAAATAGCCCCAGAGTGACAAAGGTAAAAGTAGTGCTTTTTGAAATTCAGAACAAGCCCTTTTAGGCACACCCAAGTTTATGTTAATTAGATGGTTTTTGGCAAGCCTTTAGGTAACTACATCTTGGCTTTTCTTGTGCTTCTTTTGCTGTCTTTGGTTTTTGACAATTTGATTATGATGTGTTTTGATGTCTGTTTCTTTCAGTTTACCTTATTTGGTGTCTCTTTGGCTTTTTGGATCTGGATGTCCGTTTTCTTCCCCAGATTTGGGAATTTGTCAGGCATTATTTCTTTGAATTAGCTTGTTCTTTCTTGCTCTCTCTACTTTTTGGACCCCATAATGTATATAATGAACTGTTTAATGGTGCCCTATAAGTTCCTTAAGCTTCACTCTTTTTTATTCTTTTTTCCTTTTGCTTCTCTGACTGATTTCTAATGATCTGTCTTAAAGTTTACTAATCCGTTTATGTGTTTGATGTAGTCTGCTATTGATTCCCTCTGATTCCCTCTAGTGTGTTTTTCAGTTTAGTTATTATGCTCTTCAGATCCATGATTTCTGTTTGGTCCTTTTTATATTTTCCATATATTTGTTGATATTTTCACTTTTTAAATGCATTGTTTTCTTGACCTCCGTGAGCATCTTTATGACAGTTATTTTGAATTCTCTGTGAGTTAACTTATATAACTCCAGTTCATTAGAGTTGGTTTCCAGAGATTTATCTTATTTCGTTGTTTGGAACATCTTTGCCTGATATTTTATTTTCTTTGACTCTCTGTGTTGGTTCTGTGCATTAAGCAAAGAGGTACCTTTCTCAGTCTTCAAGGACTTTGCTAGTACAGAAGAAGATATCTACCAATTAGCTTGGCCAGAGATTCTGGCAGCTCCTACCAGCTATTTACCTCCCCAGGGAGAAATAGGCAGGTGAGGATTTTTGTTCACTATCTTTGTCCTCAGCCAGAGGCAGGGAGCTGTGGCATTTACCAATCTGAACTACCATCTCTGTTCTCTCCTGGGTAGCTAGACTTCACCAAGCCCATAAGAGATCCAAGACTGGCAAGTTATACACCAGTTCTTTGGGCAGCGCTGGAGAAATTGGGATGTTGGAACCATAAATCAGCTCTTCCTGAGGGGCAACTTGAAGGTGGGATTTCTTGTTTACTTGCTCTGTGCTGAGTAAAGAGAAGGATCTATAGTGTGTATCAGCCCAAGCTGCCATTCCTATTTTCCCCCGGGTGGCTAGACTGTGCCAGTCCAATCAGAGCTCCAAGACTGGTAAGACAAAAGCTAATCTTCTGGGGAAGCCTCTTAGAAAAATTAGGGTGCTGGATGTGTGAACCAACCACTCCCTCCCTTGGGTGAAGCTGGGAGCTAAAGGGTCTCTTTCTAATCACATGACCTTGTACTGAGATACGACAGGGACTCTGGTGAGACTGTGTCCCAGATCTCACTACTGGCTTCAGTGAGACTGGTTTTGAATTTTCCCAGGGAGCAGAAGCCTTTTAATTAGTGTCTGGATTGCTCACAAAGAGACTTTGCCCTTGAACTGTTATTGAATCAGTGTATTTGGGAGGCAGAGGGAAGAACGATCCAGGGCTTCCTACTCTGTTATCTTTTGACATCACCCCTCTATTAGTGCTTTATATAGACCATCTACCCCAATTTGGAGGGATTAAGGAAATGCAGTTGGATGAAGAGGTGGAAATGGGAGAATTGAGTGAAAAGAAAAGGCTGGAGTGGGTAGAAGGAGACAAGGTTAGAGAGACTTAGGCCATGTTAAGGAATTTGGCATTTATCACAAAGACTATGGGAGGTCATTTAATAGTTATTCAGCAGGACAAAAGTGTGATGAGACTTATTTTAGAAAGATTATTTTTGACTAATATGGGACGAGTGGCTGAAAGGCAGAAAGCCAAGAGGCAGAGAAAACTGGAGAAGTAACCCAGGTGAGAGTCAATGATGGCCAGGTTGGGTATCATGTTAGTGGATATTCCAGAAATATTTAGGGGATAGAAACCATAGGATCTGGACATGGAATATGGGCAGCAAAGAGAGATGACAGATTCCCAGGTTCTGAACTGAGTAACAGGAGTGGGGATGGCATTTTCTGAGATAGAAACTAGAGAAGAATGTACAAGTTGTCAGGGAAGTGTTGGCTTTAGATTTTTAAAAGCCATTTTGCATATACTAACAATTTTGGCAATTTGTTATTATGTAAGATTAACTAATTCTTTGTCATTTTAATTTTAAGTGAATAATTTTGAAATTCTTTTGGCCTTAGTTAAAGGGAGATTTGTGATTTGCTTTAGGAGAGAATTTTCAGTCATTTTAAATAAAAAGATGTGGCTTATGCATTGGGATTCCTTAGACTGATGATAAAATAATGGGTCAAATTACAAAATTCTAACAGCCCTGAAGTGATGTTCAAGATTTAGTTGATAATAAAGACAAAGATTTTTAAAAGGATAGGCAATTACTAATTACTTCCAAGAAATCCACATAAATAAATGATCCAGAGATCATTTAAAATGTTGCCTGTTTGAAACATCTTTAATATCTTTTACACATAGTGACTCCCAGTAGTAAGTGAATTTATGGTCTATTCTTATACATCCTTAGAATTGGGTGAAAAGGAATATGTGGATGCAAGAGATGTTAGCCTCTTTCCTGGAAAGAAGAAAATAAGTACATACAGCAAAATCCGAATAACTGTCAAAAGTATGGCTAACAAAATAAGATATAAATGACCTTGGCAAAAGGTCCTGGGACACACAAAAATTTTATTACAATTATACACTAGTGTCTTTTGGGATCACCTACAAGTACTAAAACATTTGTTTGCTAAGCAATAGTTGGGAACATTTCTAGTACTTTATTACTTTCTTAATGGATCATTTGGAGTCTAAATAAATTTCTGTTGGGAATATCATGTTCTCAGGTATACTAGACTCTTGAGCATAATGTTTGCTTCTGAAACTGGATGTGATAGTTCTAAATCTCAACCATATTAAAATATGCATCCCCATATTTGTGTGTGTGGGGAGGTATGTAATAAGGTATTACTGTAGCATACTGATAAGATTTAATTATATGTCCTGCAAACTTCCACATCAAATGGTATTCTAATATTACTTGGGTTTAATATTCAATCTGTGCTTTCATAAAAGCAAACAAATGGCTTTGAAAATGGCATAGGGCATGTCAGTGAATGTAGGTGAGTGTCAGGGTCCTATTGCCTAACTAGATCCCACAATAAAACATTTCTCAGAAAAAAAATTATTTGGCTTATCCTGTCAAAACTGAAGGAGATTCACATACAAAGCATTTGTTTTCCATCACAAGGACAGCCCAAATGATCAGCTGGCTAAGGTAATTATGTGACTTGCACATCCAGTTTGAAAGCTGCTTGGTCAAACCAGAAATTATCTCTAAGATAGGGAATTCAGAGTTGTATTTGCTAATGTGATTTTATAATTAAAATATATATACAGTCATGTGCTATATAACAATATTTTGGTCAATGATGGACTGCATATATGATCGTGGTCCCATAAGATTATAATACCATATTTTTACCATACTTTTTCTATATCTAGATATATTTAGATACACAAATACTATTGTATTACAATTGCCTACAGTATTTGGTACAGTAACATGCTGTACATGTTTGTAGCCTAGGAGCAGTAGGCTATCTATCATATAGGTTTGTTCAAGTACACTCTATGATGTACACACAATCATGAAGTCACCTAACAAATCATTTTTCAGAACATGTCCCAATCATTAAGCAACAAATGACTATATATGTTATATTTCATACTTTAAAAAATATTTGTATATTTACTATATAATACCCTAATGGGGAAACAGTTAGGGCCAGCTACCCTAAGCTAGTTTTATTTTCCACAGTTTTTTTCCCTACATCTTCGCCCTATAAGGTATTTAAGAGCCCCAGATTTTTCTCACAATGACTCACAAATAATAGGAGTGGGGGATTCTGGTTCAGAAGATAGAGTGGGGTAGTCATATTTATGTATGGATTAGGTTATGTGGTCTGTATTTTCAAGTATGAAAACTGTTTAATTATAACAGGGTAGAGAGATAAGCTATTTACCCAATCAAAAACCCCTACAAAGAGGCTGAGGTTTAATTGAATTTTTACACAGTTTGTTTATATACTACAGCATGCTTATAAAATAGTAAAGTGTGATACATATGAGTGGAGCACAGACATAAAAGCGAACTCTTTAAAACTGTATGTGTGATTCATCCACCATGCGTCAATGGGGAGAGAAGCTGCTATGATTCTCTCTTCTCTCTACTCCTTTTTTTACTCTTTTCTAAACTGGATCACATATTTCATCATCGTTTAGTTACTTGGAGTGACTCAGATATAATGTCATGTCACATCACAAGATCCCCAAGTCAGTAAATATTACCTTAAGATGAAAGGATTAGTTTAATAGGAATGGAGCATACTGACCGGACACTGACTTTAGTTTATTGTAGAGAAATTCCCTTTGTGCATGGTAGTAGTAAAGCAAACTCAACATTGTGTATATAAACTGGGCTCCAAGGAGAAAGACTGGAAGCAAAGAAAGGTGATAGATGGTTAGAGAAGAATTGAATGGATACCATATTTCTCTCCGTAAAACTTACCGCTACGAATAGGTTTTTCTTGGCTTGGAGGAGACTTTGCATGGAATAGCACCTAGTGCATTTTGATAATGATAATGGGAAAATCATAAAGTTCAACTTTATTTTTAAAGGGTTCTGGAGGTGTTTAAGATTGCTAACAATTTTTTCTCTGAGAAAACACATGAAAAACATTTTTTAAAAACCCAACTATATGAATATATATAGAGTTTCCTACATACCAGCTTCATTCATAGGTAGTGTAGTAAGTTAAATGTCTTCCACCAATAGTATTTTTTTTCTGGCTTCTTTGGGGCCTAAAAATATATTATTAAAGGTTTATAGTTTCAGATTAATCTTTTTGGTTATGCTTGTTGTCTTCTTTCAAAGACTAATGCATCCGAGAGGGAAAATTTACAAAGGGTCAGGGCTTTAAGGATCACATCTGACTTTTATTCATTAAGTCAGCAAAAAGCTATATAGTACCTACTGTGTGTCAGGTACGTTACTAGCACTGAAGATAGACAGTGAACAAGGTAAGGATTCTGCCCTCAAGATGATTTTAGTCTTTTAATTCTGAGCTTTAGCTGCACTGGGAACATGTATTTCTAGCTATCAATGGTATGAACTTTCTGTGATGGTCTGACAAGATATTTGTGATGAAACATATCCTCTTTTCTTACAAATTTGTCATACTTTCCACCTTTGTCTGTTCCATCCATGGTACCACCATTTTTCCAGGCAATGGAACTTTTCCTGACAACTTGACTCCACATTGATGTTTCTCTTCTCAAAAGGGAAAGTCAAAGTCACACAGATTACACTCAATTGTTCTCTGTTCAATGTGTGATAAATTTACTTCCCAGCTATACTTTCAGATACTTAAGGACCAAGATTATGTCTGGCTTCTTTTATATCCCTCTAGACCAAAGGTTCTTCAACTGCAGACCCATAGCAAACACCCCAGGTGAATATGATTAAGATACAGTTTGAGAAACACTGCTCTAGACCATCGTGTCTCAACTTTTAATGTGTTTACAAGTCTCACAGGAATTTTGTTAAAAGAAGATTTCAATTTAGTTGGTCTGAGATTCTGCATTTTGAACAAGTTTGCAGATAACTCCAGTGCTTTGGGAGATAGTCTGAAGATCAAAGAAAGCAATCTTACAGTCCCAAGCACAGTGTTAGGTCAATAGGGAGATGTTCAACAAATATTTAGTGATTTTGATCAAAAGCATCTTAATGTGAATTGGTTTATACAAGTGAGCCCGCAGCTGAGAGAAAATGATATTAAAAAAGATGAGGAGAACAAAGGAAGATAAATGTACTTATATAACAATTTTAAACAAGGCTTACCTGAACCTGCAATTCGACACATTCTTAAAGTCTTATTTTATTTTCTAATTTCTTTTATATCTCTTTTTCTAAATATCCTTGTAAGCATAAGCCAATATGCTAAGCTTGTCTTTGGAAAAAATGCATCTATAAGATTTATCGTGATGCTAATCACTTATTTGACATAGGCTCATTAAATTGAGTTCCCTAAAGCAGAACCTTTCTTTTAGGTACAGAAAAAAAAAAGTTACCTGTCTGTATAATTTTTAAAGTATGGTACTATTAATAAAATTATAGAACTTCTACAGTTTACATTCTTGAAACAATTGAAAAATGTTGTAAATACTGCCTTTAGTAGAATGTAGTAGTTGAATGGCGAATGAAGAGAAGAAAATAAATATTCTGAAAGAACCAACTGGTAAAAAGAAGTACATGATTAATCAAAAGCCTTTTCAGGGATACATGAATGAAATTATGAACATTAGTGTCCTTGCCCTGCCAAGCTTTGGTTTAAACTATGACAATGGTTTCTTTGCTATTTCAGAACTATATTTTCTTAATACAAAACTCTTTCATGACTAGTACATGGTGTACCAACCAAGAAGTCAAAAGCAATTAAATGAATGGTTTGGACAAAGTCAATTTTTATACACAGCATGCACATTGAAAAACAAGTTCAAATAAACCTCAAATAAGACTTAAATTTAATAGCGAATGAGTTTTATGTTTCATGAGACTCTTAAGTACAGACAAGTAACACCTAAAGTATGTTATCTTACATCTGTCTCAAAGTTGGAATAAGTAGTTACTTAAATGATGTGCTTTTGCCAAGATCTATAAATGTTGCAAACTGCTTTGAATTTATGGCAAAACAATGCTTTTATTACAATTTTTTTTTAATCATGAAGAGGTGGAAAGGACTAAAGTAACAAGATTTCCCTGCAGTGACTCAAATTTGAGGAAACCTCTCCAATAACTTCACCTCTAACTGCAGTGGAACTTGTTCACGAGGGCACAGTTGAACATTCAGTCCAGGAACCAGCTGTATAATTCAGAGAAAAAAATAAGTGGACTAATTTATAACCCAGATCTAAAAAGAATGCAATACTTCCCAGGATTTTAAAGCATCTAAAAAATCTCCTTAATATTGTTCCTTCTTTTGGTCTGATTTTTTCACTCATTTCTATCCAAGATGGGAATGGGGGAAAAGGCTGAAATGTCATGAGCAAGTTATATACAGCTGCAGTTTATGTAAGAAGAACCAAAGCTTTTTCCTACTTGACTTCCATGCCAATGTCGCATATATAATGGCTAGTCTTCTAAGGGTGCCAGCATTCCCCTGTACCAAAATAAGCAAACATCCAAGTACTTTGAATTCTCTTCCTTAAAATTATGCTTCATTATCCTGGGATCTTGACAAAATAAAAGAACACTGATAAATTCTAAAAGATTTTCACATTTATCTGGACATGTAGTAATATGGAGAAATTTATCCATTTAATTTACCATTTTTAATTTGAATCCCACCCTGCAAAATTGCTGAAAAATCTGAATTTTCACATGTAAAAAGAGGTGAAGGCAATCAGAAGAAATGTTTCTTTTTTTTAATTTCAGCATATTATGGGGGTACAAATGTTTAGGTTACATATATTGCCTTTGCCCCACCCAAGTCAGAGCTTCAAGCGTGTCCATCCCCAGATGGTGTGCACCGCATCCATTAGGTGTGAATATATCTATCTCCTCCTACCCACTCCCACGTGCCTGACCCCCAGTGAATGTTACTAGTATATGTGAACATAAGTATTGATCGGTTAATACCAATTTGATGGTGAGTACATGTGGTGCTTATTTTTCCATTCTTGTGATACTTCACTTAGTAGAATGGGCTCCAGCTCTATCCAGGATAATACAAGATGTGCTAGATCACCATTTTTTTGTGGCGGAGTAGAACTCCATGGTATACATATACCACATTTTATTAACCCACTCATGTATGATAGAATGTCTTTTTTCCTTTGGGTAGGTGCCCAGTAATGGGATTTCTGGATCAAATGGTAGTTCTACTTATAGCTCTTTGAGGTATCTCCATATTGCTTTCCACAGAGGTTGTGCTAGTTTGCAGTCGACCAGCAGTGGCTCTCATCATCTACTATTTATCCACTTGTTTGTTCAACAAGCATACACATGTAATAACACAATTATAAGCAAACCTTTTGAGAATATAATATCTGCACATATTTCTTTTTGTCTTTAACCTTACAGCATTTTGTTAAAAAATTACTGCTTTCCTAATGTAATCTCTATATCAAAAAGAAAAAAAGGAAATGTTTCTTCTATTCTCTCAGAATCCCCCAATCCACAGTCTCGTCTAGTAGCTTAAAAAAGCTTAATCAAGGAAGTTCTGCTACAAGACATTGCCCCCACTGACAATGTCCCTTGTTGGAAATTACTCTGGATGAAGGCATTGAAGCTCCCTGTGGGAACACAAGTTTTGTTAATACTGCTATCGTATGTGAGAGACCCCAAATGACTTGTTACCTGAGAATGTCCCACTGTGGCTTTTGCAAGTGCCTGTACCCCTATCCTCATCCCACAGCTGTTCACCCCATCCCCTTTTACATATGACTCTAACCCCTAATTCTTCCTACTCTCACCTTTCAATAAAATCCTGACTGCTAAAACAATGGCTTTTACTCCCCAAGAACAATCCCTCTATTTCCATTTCTGAAACTAGCTGGCCTGAGGCCAATCCCACTTCTGCTAGGTTTAGCTAAACTTTGGACAACCCCCCACTGATAATGCTATGCAAAACTTTCCATCATCCTTCTCCAAGTTAGAATGTGCCTTTGGAAACTTCCATCAGAGCCTTGTGCTAATAGCCCTCCACTTGGTTTTCTTCCACAGTTGTGGTGCTGAGATGAGTAAGATCAGCCCCTCTGCTATTCAGTCTGGGCCACTTCAAAGAGGAGTGGGTCCTTCTAAGAGTCAGATCACAAGGCCTCTTGTGGCCTTGAAGCATGTCCTGAGCCCTTATTCTTCCTCTTTATTGTGCTTGGTATACATCTCTTGGTTGGATTTATTCTACTCATTGAGATTCTCACAGTAAAGTTGGGATAGTAGTGTCAAGGAGTTTGCTGGTTTGTCAGGCCACTTGAATATAGGTTTAATGTTATAGAGCCAATAGCATTAACTATTGGAAATTCTGGCAGGATTTTTACAAAGAATATTTTAGAACTTTAGTGGCTACTTTGAGGAACTTGGGACATGAAAAAGATTATTTATGTGGCACCTTGGATCAAAAGATTCAAAGATTCCAAATAGTCAATGGTCAATGTTTTTAAATGGTATGAAAAGGTCTCTTAAAGACAAAAAAAACCTCTAAAAGATAACAAAATTATAAAATTCCTTTTAAGTGCGCCTTAGGAAAAGGTAATAGAAATGTCGAGAATCTAAAATTCATATTTAAACTCTTATTTTTTCTTTTCTGACCTGCTTTTGAATTGGCATTCCCCCTGGCACCTTGTATTTCCACTTTCTCCTTCCCCTGTACCTTTTCCTATCCCTCTTCCCTATCCTCCACTGCCCCTTCCTAAATAGAACCCTTACACTGGAGAATATCGCTTGTAAAATATTTTAATGTAAATGGAAATGATTTTTCAGCTTTAAACCTTGGTCAAGATTTCCACAATGTAGCTAAGGACTTTCCGATCCCTCCCAAGCAAAGACAGAATTTAAGCACTGTTTTAGGGATTTATAGTCTGGGACTTCCTTATCTCTATCAATTAGTTCATCTCTTTGTGGGAACCAGAGATGCTAAACTTGGTTTACAAAGTAGAATGGATTGATTACCTGTAGTTAAACTTTGTTCCATTTTTTATATCAATTTAGTAATGCTTCTTTCCTTATAAAAATAAGACAAGATCTTTAGCAGCTATTTCTGAGGCCTTTCCTATAAAAATCAATTGGTCAAAAGTCCAATTATGTAAGGAGCACAAAAATTGATCCATCTCTGATTTCAGAGACAACTTAACTACCACCTTCCAGAATACTACATTCTTAATAGTTGTGAAGATATCACAAATTCCCTAACCACATTCTTTGTTGATGGTCTTAAACATGAGGTGACGGATTTCATTAGAAAACAGAAAATAAGATGGTAGACTGCCACCTTTCTAAATCACAAGAACTTGATGAGAACTTTGAAAATACTTTTTCTCAGAAAAAAAATTACAGACTAAATTAATAGCTCTTCAGATTAAGCTATTAGATAAACCCAAGAACAAGAACATCTCTAGGGATAGTTTAAACAAAGAAACGTGTGGATATTATAAAGAAAAAAGACATTAGGAAAACACTTGCTCCACCTTACCTTGAAAGATAGAATCTAAAAAGATAAAGAACAAATTTTGTGACAGAATGACTTCCCTTTGAATAGTAGACCCTTTAGTTTGTCCATAATTTCCCTTAAAACAAAAGGGAGAAATTTTTAAGCAATTACAAAAAAACCCTACCATATGCCTTTTTCAGTTGATACCAGGACTACACACTCTATGATAAAGCTGACCACCTTTTCATCATTCTTTCCTTAGAATAAATAAAATGTTTCAGTGGTAGAAATCTCAAATATTCCTCTCACTAGTCAATATACTTTTCTGTGTAGTGATTCCACTCCGGTGAGTCCGTTGGAGATCTACTTTGTAATAGCATGCCACTCTTAAAGGTGAACTGGAGAGACTTTCTCTGGAGCTCCATGGGAAGAGAAGAATTATTTGATATTGATATAGATTGACTTCCCAGTACCTGAGCCCTTGCCTGGGACGGACTCACTAGAGCCTTCTGTAACTTAAAAAATGCCCTTCAAAAGTACCTATGCTTGGATTCCCCAATTGCCATAGACCTTTCTTTCTATTTGCATATGAAAAATCCACCAAGCTTTGGGGGTTCTAACTTAAGAGCACAATGGATATCAGATACTCAACACTTATAATAAGTTCTCACTTTACCCTATAGCAAAAGCCTACCCTCTTTCTGTGTAGAGGCAACAATAGCAAAGTTAACTGAGGCATCTGTTGGCTTAGACTTAAGATCTCCATTTACCCTTCTGGTACCTCATGTCATTCAGACCTTACTCTTGACTGAAAATATGCACTATTTTTTTGCTTCTAGGCAAACCTATGAGATCCTTTTCATTCACACATATTTCTACCCATCTCTATAACTTTTAAATTCCCCCAACTTTCTTCCTCTACCAGAGGAGAGAGAACCTCATGACAGTATGTACCTGTTTAGAAATTTTTCTTGTCTCATTTTATCTCTTTGAAACTCTTTTAGACAACCCACATTTAAAACTGGTTATGGAGGGAGCCTATTTGAGAACTGAATAAGGAGGCTCTCAAGCCTGTTATGTGATCAAAACCACCTCAGACTGACTTGAACATTATCCTTTCCCAGAGGCTAAATCTGTACAAGTTGCTGAAATTGTAGCACATATTACAGCCTACCTGTTAGGTAGAGATAAGAGAGTGAATATCTATACAGATAGCAAATATGCTTTTGGGGTGGTTCATGAATTTTGGTGTGCTTTGGGAACAATGTGGTTTCTTAATTGCATCTGGCATTCCAATTAAACATGGCAGTCACATAAAAGTCCTATTAGATGTCTTGTTTCTTCCAAAGGAATTGGCTATACTAAGATTGAGCCCCATAGTAAAAAGCAGACTTAAGAAACAAAGAGTAATGCTTTAGAAGATTATTATACAGTACTAAATGAGCTGCTTTAACACCTCCAGGCTGTCCAACAAGTCCAAGAGTCAAAGCCAAAACTAACTCCTGACTATTGGCATCTGGTCTTGAATTAACTCCAGTATCAAACAGTTGATTCTGAAGAAGTGTATTGGAAAAGATCAAATTGTTTTCTCGTCCCAATTTAGCTAACTATAGTGGCACCAAGATGGTCTCTTGGCTTGCTCAAAATGCTGAAATGGGCCTCTCAAAAACAGTTACAGGCTGTGACCCATCATGGAAAGGAAAATTTAAAAACCATAATAAATAAATGTTGGGGGAGATACTTCAGTAGAATTGCAGAGGATATCTCTGGTGAATTTTCCATCTGTTAAACCCACTATTTTGAGAAAATTGTAAAGCTAGGACATGGACACAAGCCAAAACCGTTAGGCCCTTTTGAACATGCATGTACAAGTGGATTTCATTTAGTTACTCACCTTATGTGGTTTGAATGTGTCCTTAATACCCTGTCTCTGTTTTCTGGTTTGGCTAGAAGGCTTTAATTGCCATAAAGGAACTGCTTTGATATTAGCAAAGAAAGTTTTAGACTTTGTGTCTTCCACTTGGCAATACCTACCAATTTGCTTAGTGATATAGGTACTAACAGAAACTTGCAAAACTATCTGAGGAACTTTAGCTGCCATGGCCAAAGGCTTTGTCCTTAGCTTTCTGGGCCTTTAGGTCCACTCTAACAGGAACTCATAGACTATCCCCATATGAACTGGTCACTGCATGCCCAATGCATCTAACAATCTTACGCCTTATCTTTGACTGCACCTTTACAGTCCAATATGGCAACTTATTGTAGGAGGTTAATACAGTATGTACATGGCATTATAATTTATATATAATTTTCATATAAAGTATAATAATATTGTTCATGATAGTAAAAATTGTTTACAATTAACAGATCTAGGCAGCTTTTCCCAATGATAAACCACAGGAAGTCCTACATGACCTTCAGCTTTAAGTTTTGGTTTATAGTAAATGATACCAACATAAAATTGCTCTCAAATTTCATTGGAAAGAATGATATGTGTTATTATTGTTAATCACAGACACTGCAGTAAAAACTCCAGGGAATCGACTTTTGGATCTCTGTCTCACAGTTAAAAAGACTTCAAACATCCATTTCCTGGACTTCTATGTAAACAGATCTAAAACTGAGAATCCCTTGGAATCCTCTAGAAGATGCCATCATCAAAGTGAGAACTTTCCCAGTATTTTTGGACTAAGCAGCAGGCTACTAGATGTGGATAACTTCTGCACAAGACCTTCACCTCAAGACACCTGAATCCTAAGAGTCACTGACTGTCATATCTTTCCTTGTCTCTTTCTTCTATCTTTCATAACCCAAATTAAAATTTAGGGTTTTTTTTTAATAGTTTTGTTCCTCTGGGTAAATTAGGAGGATGAACAAGTATTACACAAATCTATTGATGTCAAACCTCCCTTTCCTATAGACTCAGGGTGGAGATGAGATTTTTTTCCTGGGATAAGCCCAGATGGGGCAGGGTCTTGGTCAAGAGACATTGTCTAGGGCATTCTGATTATTCTCACGTGAATATTAATAGTTGTCTCCACAGTCATTCATTGTATTCTCTCTAAAATTTTAAATGCTTCTGCACTGTTAGTCACTTGACAAATAATTTAAAATTCAATTACAAAGGTAAAATTCACCAGGAGGACAGGAAATAGAGGTATATATGTATATATTTTTATAAGCCTTGATGGCTATCATCATCAAAGAATCTGAGACTATACTGCTCACCTGGTGTAGATCTGGAGAGATAAACAAACCAAGATTTGGTTAAATGACAATACTTATTCTGCCCATTGACCTAGAAGAGGGATGGTGAAAATTTTCCACTATGACCTTCACATGTTCTGGTCTCCTTCAGCAATTTCTCCATATCCCTCTTGCACATGACTTTAGCTCCTAGTTCTTTACCTTCATCCTTCTTGATAAAATCCAGACTGCCCAAACTGGTGCTAATCCACAAGAACAATCCTTCTATTTCCATCTGAACTTTATGGATTGGGGTGGGAGGAATAGAACCAATGCTTGGAGAAGGGAGAAAGTTCTGGGAAAATGAGTAATGTCAAGCAGAAATGGGAGGCAAGAATTCAACACTGACTTTGTGGAGTCTGGGGAAAATATCATGAATATACCCAGGCACACCTTTGCATAAAGCTGCTACCATCCTGGATAATTATACTGGGGACAGAAGCTATATT
Organism: Avahi laniger; assembly: GCA_963575035.1. Taxonomy (NCBI): domain Eukaryota; kingdom Metazoa; phylum Chordata; class Mammalia; order Primates; family Indriidae; genus Avahi; species Avahi laniger. The sequence goes on from CAUYSK010099503.1 coordinate 26,954, forward strand.
AGGCAAAATAAAGGATGTAACAAAGAGACCCTAAAAGGTAGTACTTTATAGAGCAAAGAAGTTCTTACCCCTTACTTCTTTCTTATAACACTACAGGGTTTAGCAGCTCAGGTTTGGGTATGTCTTTAACCCATAAGGACATTTAGAGATAGCTGTTTTGTTGGTCCATTATTACCTAGGGCATAGAAGAAGCTGTTCACAGAAATTAGCTTTTAGACTGTAAAAAGCGAGATGTCTGAAGCACACATCCATGTCCAGCATCTTAAGGACCAGACTCAAGGAGCACACACAACTTATGAACCTAATCTGTTGGTAAGAAGATGATCAAACAGTCACACCCAGCTGGCAGAAGGTCTGAGGAATGTGGACTAGCTGCACAGTTGTGTGATCAACTCTATATCTATGTTATATATACCAGAGATCCTGTAAGTCTCTTTCTGGATTTGATTTCCAACTACCTAAGCAGTATGGGAACAGAAAGGATTTCTGGTATGGATAAAATAGTAAATATGCCAGGTCCTGATAGCTGCCTATTTCATATCTATTTCTTTCATTCTTTTGAAGAGAATTCCAATTCTACCAACTAAAGACACTTGCTGGGCACATATTCATCTAGTCCTGGGTTGTTACGTGGCACAATCTTGTGTTTAAGTCGATACATGGCAGATACTCTAGTATTTGCAGTTGAGTGCAAATACTTTAAAAATGTGTGTGTGTGTGTGTGTGTGTGTGTGTGTGAGAGAGAGAGAGAGAGAGAGAGAGAGAGAGAGAGAGAGACTCCCTCGCTGACCAGCTTCCTGTCCAAATGTGTGTGTGTGTGTGTGTGTGTGTGTGTGTGAGAGAGAGAGAGAGACTCCCTCGCTGACCAGCTTCCTGTCCAAATGTGTGTGTGTGTGTGTGTGTGTTCACCTAAGCTGGGAAGAGAAAAGAAGAGAGGGAGGAGGATGGATAAAAGTATAGATATTGGTAAGCCTGTGATGGACATAATCCATTTTACCCCTTCCCAGAATCACTACCTATCCTTCATTCTACCTGCTGCACCAGGGGGCTGACCCATATGGACTATGTTAACGATTCCCTTGCCCTACCTCCTTCCATTGGGTTTGGCCTGTAGAAGGCATTTTTTCAAGAGATCTGGAGAGCAGGAGGAAAGTAAGGTCAGGGTATTTCTTCCCAGGCCTCCCTGCTGTGCTCCTCCAGCAAAGGCCACAGATCCTGTGAGAGGGCACTCTACACAGTTCCCTTCCTTAGTTCATGGAGCCACTTCCTCCCTTCAGCCACTCAGGTTGGGTGGGGAGCAGGGTGGTGATAGCTCCCCATTTCATCCTTTGTTGTTTTTTCTCAATTCTTTCCACATTTTTGTGAACAGTTTCTTTACGAAATCTCCTTAAATTACTCAGTTTGAGAGTGCCACTTGATTTCTGCCAGAATCCTGGCTGATCTCTTTCTGGAGAGTGGGGCCCTGAGCCCTGCATCCAGAATTAGAGTCCCACGGAAGCAGCAAGTCCCAGAAGCAAAGAAAGCCTCGTAGAACTTCCCATACACCAACACAGCTCAGTTACATCATGTAGTAATAGGACGAGAAGGACCAGGAGGGAAGGAAAGAGGGTGTAATGTAGTGGTTAGAGCACAGAATCTGAAACCAGATGACCTGAGTTGAAATCTTGGCTCTATCTCTTACCTACTGGGAGCAGATGCTTATATTAAATACTTCTGTGCCTCACTTTCCTCATCTATAAAGTGGGATAATAATCTTACCTGTTCTATAAAATTGCAGTCAAGAGTAGATGTTCTTGGGACTTTGTAATTACTCTGTAAATATAACCATAATAATAGCTATTATTAGAGATCAAGGATCGGACAAGTCACTGCTTTCTTCAGAGGATTTCTGTGTGGACAAGTGAAATCAAGGACATTTGTCCTTGTAATAAAGAGTCTGATTCCTTATTTTGATATTCAACTGCTCACAGCTTTTAAGCCTCACATCTCCCTCTTCTCTTTCTGCCCCACATTGTTTTGGTGTTGGCCAAATCACTGTCTCCTACGCTGCAGGAACTCTCATGCCCAACCCCATTCCCTAACCACCATAAAAATCCAGGCTAGTCTCCTGTTTTTGCTCTTTCATTTCAGACTTACTTGAGAGGCCTGCCCTGTTCTCTTCAAACACCTCACTTATGTAAGTAATAAGTATTTTCATGCCCTTTTGATGAGAGTGTGTGGAGTCATCAGTGTCAACATCCAAACCAAACTTTGGGTGACACGACAGCTCTCCACTTGAAATGCCTTGACACTAAAACTGCCTCTCTGCCACCCTACTTCAGACCCATCCTAGGGAAGAGGAAGGAAACCTTGAACTGAATGGACTTATCATCCTCTCTATTGTGGACAAGCATCTCAAAAATAGACAATAAGTTGAATCATAGAAAATAAAGTTCTATTTCTTTCCCATCTTGAGCTGTAGACTGAGATTCATTCCTGCCACATCAGATTACATGATGATTTAGTCATATGCATGATCCATATGAACAACCCCCTAATGGTATGGCTTAGCCAGGGAGGCTACTAAACCTTTAGGGATAGACATCAGAATCACTGGGGGAACTTTAAAAAAAAAATTACAGGTGCTGGGAACCTATCCCAGACCTGTAAAGTCAGAACTTGTTGGCCAGGGACAGACAAATATGGGAAGGGGTACGTTAGGAACTGTGTGTTTAAAACAAGCTCCCCAGCTGATTTCAATGATTATTAGTTAGGTATAGAACATATTGACCATATTAATTTGGTCACACTGGATTATTTTAATGCCTAGAGTATCTCGATCCAGGAGCACTTGACCTCAAGGATATTCTTTTTGTTTTATGGCCAAATGCTGAAATTTATTAGAATTAAGTCCTCAAATTTCCATTTTTTTAATGATAAAATGTTGATATTTGTTAGAATTAGATTTTCAACTTCTCATTTTTTATGGCCAAATGCTGAAATTTATGAGAATTAGGTCCTCAAGTTTCCATTAAAAAAAATTTCTTTTTAGCTCCCACATATGAGTAAGAACATGCAGTATTTATCTTTCTGTGCCTGACTTCCCAATAATATTCTAATCCCACCATTTGCTCTTTGTTCTGTTGTCAGGTTGGAAAGTTAGTACCAAATAGATGAATTGATTGGAAATATGTTGAAGAATTAGATCATCAACACAGAGAAATTCCAGACAACAGAATAACCTTGATATAGCTGAGGGAAACTGCTCAGTTTTCTCATAAATTAGATAAAAAAGAAAAAAAATCAGCTATTGGTTCTTTATTCCAACTCATACTAAGTATTTTTGATAGAAATGATTACTACAAAAGAAAATGACAATAGTTAAAAGAGCACATGGTAAAATTTGCCAGAGATGAAAAAAATCTGACTGAAGAATTATGTCTTGATGCTGACATTGAAACATGCAAATATTGAAAAGGGAAAAATTAGACTTGGCAGAGGTAATCTACATTACATAAAACTGCCAACAGCTAAATTGGCACATGTTAAAATTTACTATTGCCTAAAAATTGACAGAAGAATACAATTTTTTATGCTAAGTTTAGTATGCATAATTTGACCCAAGACAATTGAATTTGGTACAAATAATGGCCATAAACGAAAATGTGCAATTGCAGAAACTATAATCAGTAAAAATTTGATATATTAAATAAATACCACCAAAAAAAATCCCCACATGGAATAATATTTTCATTTAAATTTTAAGTGGAAAATAGTTAATTCTAATGAAAAGAATTTCAGTAAATTAAAACTCGAAATGGAAAAAAAATAGAAATATCTTAATGCTCTGGAATAAAATTTTGATCAAGAAATTAAAGTAACTTAAAAGAAATTATCTCTAAAAATACTTGTAATATAAGTATTTATCCATGTAAATATAATTTTGATGTAATGATTTCTACTAAACCCAGGAGTCAAAAGATTCTCAAGTCAGAAAGTACACGGGGTCAAAATGGCTGGGTCGAAATAAAAGACTCAAAACTTCCTACACCCAATTATTTGTAGTGGAGTATCAAGGAAGGAATGATCACAAAACATCTCAAATATGAGGTAACACAAAGGAGAGCAAGCATTCATGGATTGTCACAACTTCAAGTGCCTCAGCAACCAGGTGGCAGATTAGAGCAGTGTGTATCTGGAAGAAAGCACACAAGAGACAAATTTCATCCTTTAAATTTTTCTTAGGCCTACCAATCCTGGTTTAGTTTCTTACTCAGAGAACTGAACCATATTTCCTTTTTTTTTTTTTTTTTGGAGACCGAGTCTCGCTCTGTCGCCTGGGCTAGAGTGCCGTGGCGTCAGCTTAGCTCACAGCAACCTCAATGAACCATATTTCCGAGATTTGCATTTACTAGAAACACAGTCATCTTTCAAAATACAAATGCCTGTATAATAAAAAAGATAGATAATAACAAATATTGGAGAGGATGTGGAGAAATTGGAACCCTACATACACTATTGGTGGAATTGGAAAATGGGGCAGCCATTTTCCACAACTGTTCCCAGAATTGTTATTTATAAAAGGCCAAAATGGAAACAATCCACCTGATGAACGGGTAAAGAAAATGTGGAGTATTACTGGGCAATAGAAAGAAATGAAGTACTGATACATGCTACAACATGAATGAACTTCAGAAACATTGTGTTAGGTGAAAGAAACTAGTCATAAAAGACAACAAGTTAGGATCTCATTTATATTATATATTGATAAATCTATAGAGACGGAAAATAGATTAGTGCGTGTTTAGGCCTGGAAGGAGGCTGGGAGGAAATGGAGAGTAATGCTAATGGACACAAGGTTTCTTTTAGGGATGATAAACATGTTTTAAAATTGATCATGGTGTTGGTTGCACAACTCTGCGAACATACTAAAAACCATTGAATTTGTTCTTTAAATCGGGACATTGTATAGTACGTGAATTATAAGTCAATAAAACCTGTATTAAAAATGCAAATTTCCATGAATGAAGTCACATTTTAAAGCCTTTTGAAGTAAGTTCATATTTCTTGATGGCAGGCTCTTCTGTTCATATGTAATGCTGATATAACGAGTGATAATAGTACCTCATAGGGATGTTGAAAGAATAAATGAAACAATGAATGTGAGAATGCATGCACAACATATGGCATGCATGGTAGAGGCAGTTCACTCTCCAAAAATATTTGTGCTTTTCCTTCTATGGTATAGAATTATCACAGGGAAACAGTAGCCCAGACAGTAGCCCAAACAGTAACCAGAAGTAGTATGTGTGGTCAAGGTGGTTAGGCATCTGTTATGCCTCTCCCACCTACTTTTTCTTCTCCCTCCTTGATGCTGACCATTGGATAGGGAGAGTAGAGCTGTAAGTGGAAGAGGCTGGGGTCCTTAAATCCCTGTGTGGGAAAACATACCTGGAAACTGGGTACATAACACTGGATTGGTAGTCTCAGGGAGAAATGAGCTTCCACATGGTTGAAGTGTTTTTGTTACAACAGCTAGTGTTACCTTCACTAACACAAAAATTTCAATAAGCACTTGATAAACTTTTTGACCAAAGAGGACATCTTTGTCATTTGTTAACATATTTGGAATTTTAAAATGAAAGCCAATAGGGTCTGAGAAAGAAAGGGCAAATATGGAAATCTAAAAGGTGGAAGACATGAATCGATGGGGGGGATCGTTGCTGACTCCATCCAACTCAAAATCTTATTGTTTATTGTACCATCCATTGTTTGACCTCATTTTAGGCCTTGATATACGTCATCGAATCCCAAGGTCATGGGGCAAATGCCACATTAATTCTGAGTCCTCTGCACTATTCGACAGTGAGGCTACATTCTTGAGGAAAGAGACAAACAAAAAAAGTAAGTAAGGCATATGATATATTGGATGGTGATAGGTACTGTGGAAGTAAATAAAACAAGGAAGGATGTATGGGATCTCTGGAGTTTCAAATAAGATGATCGGGGAACGTGTCACAGAAAAGGGGCAAAGTTTCCAATACATCAAGGGCACAAGCCATGACTTCTAGGGCATAGCAGTATAAAGGCCTTGAGATGAAGCATGCCAGGTGTGTTGAAGGAACAGCGAGGAGGCCAATGCGATTAGGGGGCTGGGTAGGCATGGGGAAGAGTGACAGGGATGAGGTCTGAGAGATAAGACGGTGGGGCTGGATTGTGCAGAGGCCTGGGGACTAGAGAAAGAGCACAGTGGGGAATCCAAGAGTTCAAGATCAGAGAGAACTGGCTGCTGCTATTGACTTCAGCAGTGAATGCCAGCGCAATGCCCCCAAAGACAGACAGGTCCAGTTTCACTGTAGCAGATATCATTTCAGGAACTAGACAGAAAACCCACAGCAGGAACCAGCCAGAACTCAGATGATGTATGGGATATACCCTTCATTTTTTTCAATGAAACTAAGATGATATTATTCTGGGAATGTGTCTATCTAAAATTGTACGAGTTATACAAATTAAAATTTGCACCTTGTTTATTTCATGGAGCATATTTTATGATATATATGAACTGAAAATATTATTTATTCACTTAAAGGAAAGATATCTCAACATCTGACCAAATTTTTTAAACACTTGACAAAAAACTCCAGACTATTAATACTGTATAATAAAAGTTATACAAAAATTTGCCCTATAGTAAATCAAAGAACAATAAATAATGGTCATATTGTAACTTTAAATATAGTTTGGGTTACTTTACATTATGAAAGGAAATGATTCGAAAGACTTGTGCTTTAAAAGGCAGATTTATGTTTTTTGTACATGAGTAAGATAAACCGATTTTTAAATTCCGTTTTTTTAAAAAAATGAACAGCTAAACATTATACAATTACACACATATTCTCAGCTCATTTTTTAGATATTTGTAATTGCCAATTATGTGAACTTACAGAGAACAATTATAGATAGTCATCAAACCACATTTTGAGCTATTATTTAAATTTTTATTAATAGAAGTTGATAACTGCTTCTATAATAAATCAGTTTCAGTTTTCTTGCTCAGTTCTTGAAATACCTGTTGGAAATGCTACAAGCAGTCAAATTATTAAAAGACAGAGATCAACAAGAAGAGAAGCTGAGGAAAACTAAAATCTCAGTCCCTGAATAATTGTGAAATAGAATTCCCAGGTGATTGGTAAAAGTAGAAAGACATATAAAACTTTGCCTATTAACTTTTAGTGAGAATGTGGCAAAAAAAAAAAAAATGCAAATGGACCTCAATTTAAGTTACATGTGGCCATTCAAATATGATTGGGTTATAAAAGTGAAAAAGACTCCAGCTCTGTTCACGAGGAAATTATCATCTAAGAGAAGGAGAAGTAAACCCACAATTACACTTATTGCTGAGAGATCTGCGATAAAATCAAGGCTGCTGCCTTCATTGGTATAGCTTGAGTGCTGTACAGCCAGATGTGGCATCCCCTCTATGGGTAAAAACGTACAGTGCACAGAAAAGGAGGGAGTCAGTGAAGAGTTGAGTAAATGACACTTAGCTGGATCTTGACGAATAAAGAAGAATGCACAGATTGAGGGAAGTGGAAGGGCTGAGGCTGGAGTAGATACCAGTGTTTGGCAGAAAATAGGATTTGTGGGAGGGAGGTGGAGCTGAAAGTCCATGAATGAAATAAATTGTGAAGGGCTATGTCTATGGTGTTACGGAGTTAGGATTTTGTGAGAAATGGAGAAGCATAGGAGGGTTTAAGAAATGGAAAGCTGGGATCGGACTGGTGTTTTATTATTTATTTATTTTTGTCTCTGTTTTCCTTTTTTTTTTAAATTTCAGCATATTACGGGAGTACACATGTTTAGGTTACATATGTTGCTGTTGTCCCACCCGAGTCAGAGTTTTAGGCATGTCCATCCCCCAGACAGTACGCACCACATCCATTAGGTGTGAATATACCCATCTCCTCCCCCCCACCAATCTGCCCAACACCAATGAATGTTACTATTATTGTGAACATAAGCGTTGATCAGTTAATACCAATTTGATGGTGAGTACATGCAGTGCTTGTTTTTCCACTCTTGTGATACTTCACTTAGTAGCCTGGGCTCCAGCTCTATCCAGGATAATACAAGAGGTGCCAGATCACCACTGGTTTTTGTGGCTGAGCAGAACTCCGTGGTATACATATACCACATTTTATTAATCCACTCATGTACTGATGGGCACTTGGGTTGTTTCCACATCTTTGCAATTGTGAATTGTGCTGCTATAAACATAATTCTCATGGGGAAGATGGGGCAAAGGTGAAAATGGAGGTGAGGGATCAGTTAGAGTTGACTTTAGCAGTGACCGAGTCTAACTGCCAGCTCTATTCCTTCTGTCTTTATCTTACTGGACTTCTCTGCAACATTTGGTATTATTGACCACTCCCGCTTTGGAACATTGATATCTCTTGGCCTCTGTGACACCACACTTACTGGTTTTTCTTCCTTTTCTCTGGATGCTCCTTTAGGAGTTGCCTGCAATGTTAATTCTGACATAGGCCCTTTTGCCTTCTTGCTCTACACATTTGCCTTCCCGTCCTTTCAGTTAGATGCCAGTGACGCCCAACTCCACATCTCTAGTCCAGATTGTTCTCCTGAGCACTAGGCATGTATACACTTGAATGTTTAACTGAAGCCTGAGAAGTCAAAACATACAAAATGAATTCAAGATTTTTCTAAATGCCTTTAGAAGACACGGTGCTGAGCTGTTTTTACAGATGCAGTCATCATTAATTTTGTGCTGGGAATAAAGGGAGATGGCTCTAACTTTATTAGTTTTATTTATTTCTTTACTTAACACATATTCATAAGGGATATATGGGAATATAAAGATGCTTAAAACAAGGTTGCTGACTATATACATGCACACATACATATACATCCTATTGGTTCTGTTAAGTATGGAAGAAAAGGAAATTAAGCTGTATTTATCAAGAGTTTACGATGTGCCAGGAACTACTGCATGCTACGTCATTTAATCCTCACAATTTTTGGTTGGGCATTATTGGTGTTAATGTTCAAGTGAGGACACGAGGACAGAGATACTTCTGGTATCATACAGTGAACAATGGCAGAACACAATTCACCTGCGGTTTAGTCTGTCACTAAAATCCATGCTCTTTCCTCCACACCACATGACTCTGAATTTAGGAGTAAATAGGGATACCCAGGGGAGAGGGAGGATTCCAGGGATTCTCAATATCTAATCCCAAACTATGCACAAGGATTCTACACTTAGATTGCTTTGCAAGTATCTTTAAGTATCCATATCACTTCAGAGAAAGTAAAGTTGAAAATGGTATGTTTTCTTAATGGGTGCAGTGCGTACCGTCTGGAGATGGACATGCTTTAAGCTTTGACTCGGGTGGGGCAAAGACAATATAAGTAACCTAAACATTTGCACCCCCATAATATGCTAAAATAAAAAAAGTAAAAAAAAAAGAAAGATAAGAAAATGGTATGTTTATGGTGAAAAATGAGAAAATATAAAAGGGGAAAAAATCTAACCCATAAAGTATCCATTTTGCCCCCACCAGACATTTTTTAATCTCACCCTCCTCCATCACCTACTACTTAGAATCTGGGGCCCACTTCCAACTCTTCCCTGCCTCTACTGAATGTACCCATGAAAGGATTTGCTTCCTTTTTCAAAAATTAAAAAAATGTTTAAACTGACATATAAGATTGTATGTATTTATCATTTAGAACATAATGTTTTGAAGTATGTATACATTGTGGAATGTGTTTATTTGATGATTTCATTGGATTGAAGCTTATTTGCTGAATTATTTATTGTATTAATCAAGGTGCTCCAGAGAAAGAGAATCAATAGGATGTATATGTATGTGTGCGTACATATATATGTGTATATATGTATATTTATACACATACATTTCCTATATAGAAAGAAATTATAAGAAATTGGTTCACATGATTATGGAGGCTGGCAAGTCCCAGGGTCTGCAGAGTGCATCAGCAAGCTGGAGACCCAGGAGAGCTGACAAATTAGTTCCAGTCCAAGTTTGAAGGTCTGAGAACCAGGAGAGCAGATGGTATAGTTCCAACTCAAAGGCTGGCAGGCTTGAGACCCAGGAAGACCTGATGCTTCGTTTTGAATCCAAAGGCAGGAAAAAAGCCAACGTCCTAATTCAAAGGCCATCAGGCAGGAAGAATTCTCAGTTGCTTGGGAGAGGTCCAGCCTTTTTGTTCTATCTAGGCATTCAATAGATTGGATGAGGCCCATTTATTTACAGAGATCAATCTGCTTTACTCAGTCTACTGATTTAAATGTTAATTTCATCCAAAAATGTCCTCACGGAAATATCTAATGTTTGACCAAATATCTGGGTACCCCGTGATCTAGTCAAGTTGACACATAAAATTAATCATCACATTTATAATACATAAATTATATCTGGAGATAACTAGGTGTCATGATCTCTTTAGAGAAGGCTAATAAAATCCTAGTGAGTGCATCTTCTCCGTGTGTTACTTAAGTATCTGTTGGATTTGCCGAGTACATTATGATCCCAGCCCTGGACAGAAAGGGCACTTTACAATTTTGGTGATGATGATGATGAAGTGCAAGTCACTTAAATACTCGACAGTTTTATTTATGGAGCGAGACATTTCCTTTAATGATATTTTATAGGCAAGAGGGAAAAATCTGCAAACATATTTTGGATAATATACAAGTTTGTCAGGGTCTTGAGTTACTCCATGCTCAGAATGCAGGAGTATCTTATGTTAAGAAAGAACATTTACACTTTATACAAGCAAGGCTTAGGGAAGTTTCAAAATATCTGGACAACAGACTTTGTGTGAAGATGTTCATACCACAATGATGTGTATATCACAATTTAGGAGACAAGGCAGATTTGGAGGCAGCCCTTAATAGAGAAAAGTCTTTAAACTTTGGAGTCTACTGTGGTAGGAGTGTGGGGCAGTAAAATCAAGGATGGGCAGCATCTGTGTTCTTATCAACTTGCTTAAAGCTCACCCATTCCTTCCAGTGCCAGACCAGGGAACACAGCCTGGAGCTGAGAGGGAAGCTGTGAACAGAAACACTAATCAATTTCACTTTGAGGAAAGTTGCTCATCTGGAGCATGAAGCATCTGGGAACTTTGTTCCGGGCCATTCTGGTTGACAAATTAAGGATCAGGTGCTGTGACATTAGTCCTTTGGCAATTAATCTCTCCCCCTCTCCTCCTAATCCAAGCCATCGTATCATATCTTACAGTTGGAAGCGTATTTAGAGATTGGCTAGTTTCTCTATCCCTCCCAATTCCGAATTTGGGGGCTCATTAGCTCTGGCTGGGCATCATATCTCCCCATGGTAGAGCCAGTTTTAAGATGCTGTGAGTATACATCTTCAGGAATGTTTCTAATTGATCCTTTGAGTAGAGCAAGTCTTTTCTCTATCACGCATATGTCATTGGTAGAAATTGTTTCATTTTTTTCTTCAACAAAAGCAGTTTAAAAATGAGGATGATTCCCTCATTTCATTTACTTCTTCATTTAACAAATATTTGTTGCTGTCTAGGCACTGTGGCAGGCATTGGAGATAAAAGGTATTCAAACACAGAAAAGGACCATGTCCTTATGGAGCTTACACTACAGTGATTTTATTAGTAATTTTCAAGATTTAATTATTACTTAGATCTTTTATATAATTTATCAGTTAAACAGAAAAATAACAAAAGAAATTAAATTATAAATTTCCCCTCTGCTATCCTATTTTGACTTCTTTCATTAAAAATAATTCTTTCATATTATTGTACCATGCCCACCTTTTTACCTTAGTGTTCACTATGGTGTATATTTTGCATGCAACTTTTCATGTGTAAGTGATCCTTGCAAACTCTTCTCCATGAATGTTATATCACAAGCATTTTTCCTATTGCTACCATAAAAATTATCACTTTTATAAATACAGGTGGCTTGCCATATAATTTGTTTAACTATTCTTTCATTTGCGGACATTTAATTGTACATAATTCATCAATAAATAACACTGGAGTTAGTTTCTTTCTTCTTTTTTTCCTCTGTATCTTTCAAAGACTAAAGAATTGGAATTCTATAAATGGGAGTGGTGAGATGATTTTCTTCTGTGTTGAGCAAGATGAGAGCTTTGAATAACATATTTTTGGGTCACTCAGGTTTATCCTAGAATTCCAGCTGACTAGAAGAACTAGTATGAAGCACAAAAATGAATCAAATACATTTGGTAACTGGATGCCTGATGCAAAGATGTTTTTCTCTTCTTTTCATTAATAATAAAAGAAAATAGAGGGAAGTATCTATATGTATACATGTTCATAGATTACATATACATGAAAAAAGAAACATTGAAATCATTGATAGTGTTTTAAAATGTATTTTTCCAAGTTTAAATTATACTGGTCATTTTTTTTTTTTTCTTTTTGAGACAAGGTCTCACTCTGTGGCCCAGGCTGGAGTGTAGTGGTATGATTATAGCTCGCTACAGCCTCACACTGGGCTCAAGCAATCTTCTTGCCTCAGCCTCCAGAGTAACTAGGACTTACAGGCGTATGTCACACCATACATGGCTAATTTTTAAAATTTCTTGCAAAGATGGATCTCTCTATGTTGCTCAGGCTATTTTCAAATTTCTGGACTCAGGCAATCCTTCGGCCTCAACCTCCCAAAGTTCTGGGATTACAAGCATGAGCCACCATGCCTGGCCAAGTTATCACATTTTTATGTTGGTCTACTGGAATTCTAAAATGTAGATTCATCATTGACCATAATCTCTTGTAATATAGAAAGAAGAATTATTTTTGGCCAATTTTGTGATAGTTCCTTGTGGGTTAATATTCCTTCTCTTGCTAACCATAGGCTTCTTCTTCCTTCATGTAAAAATAGGTATGGACTTACTGGAAGAAAAGTCTGTGCCGTTTTTACCTCTCTTGGGTTGCTTCTTCAAAGAATTATGGATGGGGTTGTGGGAGTGGCTATTCCTACTGGCAGTCCTTGTGCGGCTGTCATGGGAATGTCTCCAGTGAAGGACAGAAGGATCTAATGAAGAGCAGGATACAGTAAAGCAGTTAAGTCTAGCCCTGCATGCTTCCTCTGGATTTCAATTACTCTGTACGGCCTACGGGATTTTGAATTACCAGCAGCTGCTCACTTGCTCACTTTCTTGTCTACCGCAGCTGCCGGCAGCTGTTCTCTCTTTCTTACCCCCATCCAGATGCAAACAGCTGTTCTCTTTCTTTACAATTGTCAGGAGTGGTTCATTTCTTTGCCCCAAACACATGGACACCTGCAGCAATAGGAATTTCATTTTTTAGTTATGAGGAAACATTTGACAGCTTTCGGAAGGTTGAATGGGGTAAAGGAAAGAAGGAATGAGAGGTGATTAGATATAGAAGGAGCCTCTGTTGGCAAGCTGGAAGGTGGCTGCGATGCTTCTACTTGTGGTGGCTGGGATACTTCTAGTAGTTTTTCAAGGGCTGCATAAATCTGTGATAACAGATATTAAGCTTCTTCCTTACTGTAACATTCACCTTGAAAAGCAAGGAGTCATCACTAACAAATAAACTCCAGAAAACTGAGCAATTGGGAAAAAATTATGATGATGCTCTAAGGACTTGGTTTTCATTCATTTATTTAAGAAATATTTATAGATACTAACATATGGCAGGTACTGTTCTAGACACATAACAAGAACTAAACAAATGAGTGTGCATTTATGAATGTATTCATACATATGTACTGATCAGTCCTGTCTCTGTTACTGATATCAAAAACTAACACTTTAAATGAATTTTCTCTGTTAAATTCAGCCTTTGTACTCCCTACCACTAGGTTTGGGGACTTTTGGATTATGTCCTTGACCAAGAAATATTCCTGGTTCTCATGTCTCTCTCTTTTTGGAGGGACTAGGGAGAGAAAAGTGGAAATGGGAAGGATGGGATCTTACATTCATTGAGCACTTACTGTATCTCCAGGACTGCGCATTGTTCTTTACATAGATTATCTCATTTAATTTTCATCAGAAACAGGAAATCAGCATAACTATTGCCATCTAGCTGATGAGGAAACTGAAGTTGGAAGTGTGAAACTGCTTACATAAAGTCACATGGCCAGGCAATGAAGGAGTCAGGACTGGACACAGACTCACGCCAAGGCACGTTCTTCTTTTCACTAAAGCACGTTCTTTTCACTAAAGCCAGCTTCTTTATACGATTTTTCCTCCTGCAGGCCGCAGAGAATACTAAGTGATAATTGGGTTTAATACCTTGATTGTGGAAGCAGATGTATAATTGGCCCAAAGGCTTCGTCACCAATTCGAAATTGGTTCAAGTTTTACTTCGTCATTTTAAGCTGCAGGATGCTGTCATAAAAGGTGAAATAAAAGGAGAGATGCCGAGGGCTCCTAGCTAAAGTTGTTATCACAAATAAAATCTCCACACCCTCTGGCTCTTCTCTGTTAACAGAGGATTTGGGAAGAGTATTTGACCAAAGTATGGGAGGACTTGATATCCTCATTTCACACCCTGACTCCATCCATTAGTATCCAAACAATGTTAGTGGTTATCCTTTGGGACACTGAGTGGGAAAGAACTGGCTGAAGCTCTAAGGAAACTTCCTATGGTTCAGGGAGCCATTAGGAAAAACCTCCTTATTCTTGTAAAAATTTCCCAAACTTTCAGGGCCAGGTTTCTGTGGCTGGCCGAGAGTGAGCCTCAGTTAGAACCCTGCCAAATTGAGCATCAACAGCTCATTTGGCTTGGAAGAAAAAGAAATGAGAAACAACTGACGTTTGTATACTTGAAATTATGAGCTGTTTCTCTAACAAAGAGACCAAACACTTTCGGCTTGTTTTACAGTAAACATACACATTGAACAATCTGGCTGGCTAGCAGCTGGCTGCGCATATGTAGGGCATATGTGAACACATATGGATGCATAAAACTCACATATGCTCACTTAAAAGGACACTGTCAAGTCATTTTATGGCTTTTTTTGTTCTCTGGGCTCCATTGTTTATAAAATCTTCTTAGAAGCTAAAAAATACAATTTCTTTCCCTACTGATTTTTGTTCTCTCTTTCTTTTTTAAAGGACGTGTTTGGAGTGGCACTCGAATAAATGGGACTGGTTCTGTTTAATACCTAATCCCACTTAAACATAGACAGCAAAGCACACTGTCCAATCAGAAGTAAAGCACTAAGAGAGAGACAATTCCTTATGAAGAGAAAAATAGCCGTATTCTGCCTTCAGAGTAGACGTTTCAGAATTGAATAGTACTTATCTGGCATTCTAGTACTTTCAGTTTGTGTTAGATATCACATATATAGATATTGATGGCTGTGATAAATCCCATTTTCTACTTTCTAAAATATATTTTAGTAATATTTTTCTAGCTTCCTCACTAAGTAGAAAACCTTTTTAAAAATGTTTGTTTTGAGCAAAAGCTCTGAAGAATCAAATCAAAATGGCCAAACAACCTGAAAAGATGCTCAAAAATCATGAGTCAGGAAAACAAAAAGCAAAAAAATGATGAATTTTCATTTTATACCCATCAGGCTTCAAAAAGCAAAAAGTAAAACCATGCATGGCTGATGCGTATGTGAGGGAAAGGGCACTTTCATTCATTGCTGTAGAAGTGAGAATTTTAAACATCTTTATGCAAGTGAATCTGGCAACAACATTCTTAAAATTAAAAATATATACTTACCCTTCAATACACCATTTCCTTCTTGGGAATCTAAACCATAGAAACAAGCATCAGTGTGTAAAGATATAGATATAATATTTCTACAATGATATTATTATTGTGGCAAAAAGAAAATAAAACCAGTGTACGTCCTTCAATAGATACTGTTGTTGAATAAGTGAAGGTATGTTTATACCGCGGAATATTATGCATCCCCTCAAAAGAGTGAAGTGGAGCAATACCAGTTGACCTAGAAGGATTACCACCTGGCAGTGTTGAGAGAGAAAGCAGGATGTATAGAACAGCATATAATATGAGCCCATTTTCTAAATCAGTGATGAAAATACTTTTATATGTATTCATTTGCTTTTCTGTAATTTATCTATCTACTCATTTGTATAAGGTTATATGAGTGAAAAATATGGATGAGTACATACTAGATGGTTAAGAGGGTTTTCTGGAAGGGTAGGGGGAATTGTGGTGGTGGTAAGTGACAAAGCTAAACTAAAAGGGAAGAGACTAACATAGGAAAAATGCAGTATGAAATGGTCATATTTATGCAAAATTATATGCTTGTATATATGCAAAGGATTTTTTAAATGATAAGAGATCATTAAAATAAAACACTTTCGTCTTCTATCAGAATCTCCATGGTTAGAGATAGGAGGATGTGAAAGTTATGGAAGAAGTCAATTAATCATGGAAAAAAACTGAATTTGAGGGTTGCCTGAAGATCTATATGCGTTTCCCATGTGAGATCAAGAAGTGCAAATTGCACTCAAGCATTTCAGGGTACTGGTGCCACCAAGTGGTGTCTGGAGCAATTGTTGGTGGCATTTTATTACCCCACCAGTGACAGAACTTCTTGGCTTACCTGTGCCTTCCATGTCAGCAAGCAGAATGTGGAGGGCTTTATTTCTCTCCAGGATGAAGCACACACCTGTGATCACACGTGGACAGGAAGTATGAAAAATGGGTAGGGAGCAAACAGCTTTTGCCCTGGAATCTGAGCTCCCCTTGGTTTCTCCTGCTGGCAGGTGCTCTAGCATGCCTGGCCTTTACCTGCCAAGCACCTGGAGATGTGTCCAATAATTTCTAACTACTTGGGCTAGTTTTACAACTTGTATGATTTCTTTAACTGCATGATCTCTTATATAAGTTTTCTCTTTTTATTGCCATCATCCTAGCTTGGTCTTTCATTATTTCTTACCTGGTGCCATAAGAAGATTCATGGGCTTTCGTAGCCTCAATCTGTCGCTGGTCCAATCCAGCCATAACCCACGTCTATATTAAGCTTCCTGAAGTTCTGGTCCTTTAACAATACTTCTAAAAAGCTTTCAATTGTTTCTCCCTGCCCTCTAGTGAAGTCTGAACTCAGAGCACAGGCTTTTAATAAAATGACCACAATGTCTCAGTTTGCCTGGGATAGTCCCAGTTTCCTTCTATTGTCTCAATGTATTTATAGTGACTTTATTTACTCTTAAAAGTGCCCTGGTTTAGATAATACATTATATGGATACCTGAGCTCTTACCCACTTGGTTCTTCTTCCATAGTACATATAATAAGTAAGCTAACAAAAGACTGTATAGAGTTTGTGATGGATAGAGAAATTGGACCAAGGTAGAGATTCCTCTACTCACATCTATATGTGTATGTCTGTCTTATTCTTTGAACATTCAAAAGCTAAATATAAATTATTTGGGATTTACCACTCTATTTAAAATTTATTTTCTTATGTCTTTTCAATGATAAATGGAGTTTTTGAATTCTAATAAGAAAATCTACCTCTGTCTTTTTCTAAATGTTATTATTTAAATTTTTATAGATACATAAAAGTTATACATATTTATGCAGTACATGTGATATTTTGATACAAGTGTATAATGTGTATAATGTGTTATCTAGGTAATTGAGATATCTGTCACCTCAAACATTTATCATTACTTTTTGTTGGTAACATTCCAAATCTACTATTCTAGTTATTTTGAAACATACAATAAACTATATTTGCCCTATCATGCCACTGAACATGAGATCTTATTCCTTCTATCTAACTGTATTTTTGTACCCATTAACCAACCTGTCTCTATCCCCTCCTCCCCACTACCATCCCTAGCCTGTGGTAGCCACCATTCTATTCCCCCTGCCTCCATGAGATCAATTTTCTCATCTCCCACATATGTGTGAGAACATGCGCCATTTGTCTTTCTGTGCTTGGCTTACTTGACTCAATATAATTTCGTCCAGTTCCATCCGTGCTGTTGCCGCAAATGACAAGATTTCATTCTTTTTTAAGGAATAATAATATTCCATTGTGTAGATATGCCATATTTTCTTTATCCATTCATCCATTGATGGGCACTTAGGTTGATTCCATATCTTGGCTAATGTGAATAGTGCTGCTACCTTTGTATTTTTTATGTAGTTCTTTTAGTTTTTCACAAATGAGAAGAGCCCTCTTTGGGACCTAATGAATACCACACTCATAATTCATTACCAAATGAGAAGAAATGTTCAACTAAATAATAGTACAGAAATGCTAAAAATCTTGTGGAGGTAGGAATACTTATACCGTGAGCTCCTTCAGCACGAAAGGTCACATTTTATTTTTTCAGTAGCTAGTGCAGTGTTTGGTGCATAAATACTATTGAGTAGAATTTAGAGTAAATTTTGCCAGTTTGTGGAACCAAAATTTGGGTATTGCATTCTGGTTTAAATATTTGCTATTTCTGCTTGTTACGTGGTGCTAACAACCTATTAATGGTTGGATACGTACTATTTAAGGAAATGCTTAGCTAACCATTAGTAGGAATGCATTGTGAGTTTTTTCTGGAGTAGAAAAGAATTTGAGCTCAGCCACCCATTTTCTTTTATTCATTTTTTTTCATAATCACTTAAATACATTTTCAAGATAACCATAGTCTGTGTTGTTGAAAAGGATTTTATGTGAGAACTAGTTGAGCTATATAGGCAAGGAGCTGTGGCCTCATTAATAAGTGTTCACCAAATGGCCAGTCATTTAATGCCTGCCTACTTCTATCATCATGTGGCAGCTCTTTTTCCTCCTTCTATGGTCTAGACTTGTGAAAAACTAAAGTGCAGAAAGTTGGAATTCAACTTAAGTTACTCTCTTTAACTAGTTGGCAGTCATCCATTTATCTCCTGTGTGTTCTGCCAGGTGCTGGGACTTCCTGGAGTAGGACCATTCAGCAGACACGCGTACATCTGCACACTCACATGCACACAAGGGCCAACCTTAGCTTGTTGCGTTGATGGATGATGAGTCAACTGCTTTCTTTACCTTCTTTTCCAATGTAACTTATGAAACTTTTTTCTGGTCATACCAACATCATCAGGAGCAAAATCAGGCTTTGGATATAATGGCACAGGGACAGATATTTGGTACTTTGCTATTCATTGTCTTTCCTTTATATATTTTTCCTTTGTCTTCAAGTGTGTGTTTAATCAGACTTTAGACACAAGGGCAATATATGTTCATATTTGTAAAGGTGCCCCAGATTTCGAGTTCTTTCAGGTCAGGGACTGTATAAAATCTGAGTCTGACTGCCTGGATTTGAATCCCGGCTCTGTCACTTACCAGCTTTGTGACCTCGGTCACAAATGATGTAACCTCTTTGTACCTTAGATTACTTACCTGCATCATGGGGTTAACAATTTATCTCCTGGGTTTTAATTTTATTTCTCAACAGCCTTATCACAAACTATAAAATTCACCCATTTAAAGTGTTCAAGTCGGTGTTTTCTAGTGTATGTACAGATTTGTGCAACCAACCGCACAGTATCATTTTAGAACATTCTCATCATCCCCAAAAGAAACCTTGAACCCATGAGCAATCACTCTCCATCTCTGCTCACAGTTTTTTATGAGGATCAAATGAATTAATATGTGAAAAGCACTTAAAATATTGTCTGGCACCTAGGACGTGATATGTGTTTTTCTATTATTATTGTTGATGATGTTATTATCAACATTATTACCATTATCTTTGTACCCTCAGTCAACATAGTGCCTGATATTTACTAAGTCCTTGCTGAATAAATAAAACAATGAAAGATAGTGAAAAACACCATTATTTCTTCAGCATTCCAAGTATAGTGAAGAGAAATACTCCACATGAGGTATACTGCAGACATAACCAAGTCACAATAGTACCTCTGTGTTAGAGAACAGTATTTTACTGTAGAAAGATACTTCAAAATTGGGCTTTTATTGAAATGGCTTGACCTGATGATGTTATACAGTAAACAAGGAAAAGTCCCAAGTCCTGAATGCCAACAAGCAGACCTGTGATTTAGGAAAAACCACAGATGCTGAGCCTCTGTTTAGTTACCTACAAAATGAAATTGTAGTCACTAAACGATTTATGAATTTGTTCCTCTTTCTAATATCCATGATATTACCTATTAGTAAATGTCATGAGAATTTAACATATTATTTATATTTTGCAACCTAAACACTAAGCCATATGACACTCATTTTATGATCGTATATATTACGGCTTCCAGAATGTATCATATTCCCACAGAGAACACGAGTGTGGATTATCTCCATCCTTAAATCCTCTATTAACTTCCCTTTGCCTATAAGATAAAGTCCAAACTCATTGGTAGAATATCCTAGACTCCCATGGATCTCTTTTTGCCTATGGAGTATCCATCCTCAGTTATCTCAGGAGCCATACAACTGATGTTACTTTGGGGAAACTGCCCAGACCCCAAAGCCAGAAGACTTAAGAGACTGTTATTCAAGATGCCTTCCCCTCCCGTGGCCAAGTTAGGCCAAGTCTCTCCTGGAAATTTGAATTTTGAATAAAGAGAAAAAAGTACTTGGAGATGATTTGTTTCAGGCATATGTTGTAGATTCTGTTGCTGACATACTGTAGATTCAGGAACTCTAAGAAGATTGTCTCTTTGCTCCTATAGTAGTCCTTCCTTATCCATGGTTTCATTTGTTGTGTTTCAGTTACCCGCAGTCAACTATGGTTCAAAAATATTGTATGGAAAATTCTAGGTATAAACAATTTATAAGTTTTTATTGTGTGGCCTTCTGAATAATGTGATGAAATTTCGTGCCATCCTGCTCAGTCCTACCTGGTATGAGAATTATCCCTTTGTCCTGCTCGTTGGTCACTGACATCCTTTGCTCCTGACATCCAACCATCGACATTGTCACGGCTTGATGATCTGGGATCTCCTGAAGCAAATGATCCTCCTTCTGAAGACTGTCGTAAGGTCAATAGTAGCCTAATGCTGTGCCACAATGCCTCATTGTCATTCACCTTCCTTCATCTTATCACATAAGCATTTTATCATCTCATGATCACCAGAAGAAAGATGAGTAAAGTATAAGAAGATATTTTATGAGACAGAGATCACATTCATATAACTTATTATGGTATATTTATATAATTGTGCTATTTAATTATTAGTTATTATTGTTAATCTCTTACTGTGCCTAATTTGCAAATCAAACTTGATTGTAGGTATGTATATATGGAAAAGACATAGGATATATAGGGTTCAGAATTATTCAAATTTTCAGGCATCTACCGGGAGTCCTGACACATAACCCCCAAGGATTAGGGGGGACTACTGTTATTTTAGGATTACCTAAATTCCTGGATTCTTTCAAAGACATGCCTATTCCACATTCTCTTTGCTCCTGTATGCTATCCACTTCCCATTACTTGTTTTCTGTTTTTCCCTTTGCTTTTTGGCTTAAGGTGGCAAGAATCTGGTTTTGCTGTTTTCAATGAAATAACTCTGATACAAAATTCTCTCATGATCTGACCCAAGTCTAGTTTGCCAGATCCCATCTTCTCACTTAGGTTTCTAAAATGTAACATGCTTCCTCATGACCTCCTGACAATAAAATCTTTCTCTCCCTCATCTGCCTAGTGAATTCTTATTATTTCAATGCTTGGCCTAACACCTCTTTGGTGAGGTCTTCCCTGG
>CAUYSK010099504.1:0-11007 GCA_963575035.1 Avahi laniger
ATTAATTTCTTTCTATTTTTGGTAGAGACGGGGTCTCGCTCTTGCTCAGGCTGGTCTCGAACTCCTGAGCTCAAACAATCCGCCCGCCTCGGCCTCCCAGAGTGCTAGGATTACAGGCGTGAGCCACCGCGCCCGGCCACAACTCTACTTTTAAGATGTGTTTTCACACTCAACTCCTTGACATAGATAGAGCAAATATTCCCAACCCATTTTACAGATTAGAAAGTGGAGGCCCCAAAAGATCCAGTGCCTGATTTAAACCACGCAGCCGTGTTACTGAGTGGGGTTGAGTTTTAACCTCAGGTCCCTCCAACCTCCATGGCCAAGAGCATAACCACCATGCTCTGTTGCGCTCCTTCTCAATCAGTGGGATCAGAACTTGAAGTGAGCTAATTCTTAGCAGCAAAGCAAGGGCTAGGGGAAAACGGTCAGGCATTACAGCTGTGCACTGGGCTAACGAGAGCATGTATTTGTCCACAGCCAAGCTACGGGAGTGGAGGAGCCCTGCAGGCAGGCATGGTGGTAGCAGCCAGTTGTGCAAAGACCCACGGAACTGAGGCAGAGAGAAGTAAGAATTCCCAGTGTTCATGGCTAAGTGTGTGCTTTCATTGTGCTTTCCTCTTCCTCTCCTGGACCAGACAGACCTGGACCAATGAACAGTTCTTAAGCTCTAAAGCAAGATCTCTGGGGGAGGTGGGGGTGCTTATTAAAACACAATTTCTAAGTCCACCTATTCCCGTAAATCAAAATTTCCGAAAGTGAGGCCCCAGAACGTGCGTGTAAACAAGCTTCCCAGGGATTCTGACCACCCTTGGAGAAGCAAGGGCCAGATGGCAGGAACAGGTCTGCAGGTGTGTGTGGCCTCCTGCCGCAGAGACAGCTCTGCTGCTCCTGCAGTTAGCTGAGAACAGGTGAGCAAGAGAAAGTTTCCCAGGACCTGAAACAGGAAAAGAGAAAAGAGTTAGTAAAAGAAGCATGAAAACGAGTGAAACCAGCGTTCTGATCCGTCTTAGAGAAGGCGCCAGCGACACGGATGCGCATGCGCAGTGAGGCCAGAGAGAGGACGCTGCCACCTGGCCATGGTGGCAACAGGGTCCTCACTGTGATAGGGAGGGGACATGGACAAAAGAAAGCAACAGCAAGGAAGAGACTTTTTATGCATTTCAAACCTCAGCTTTCATTCTACACACACACAGGCACACAAAATATATTTTTTTAAAAAATTTTAACAGCAGCAACAGAAGCTTTCACGCTCTAGGAAAGAATAAGAAAACTTAAAAGAAAGGCTCTCTATATGTTATCACTGTTGAAGTGGATAAGCTACAACAAGGTTCAGCCTCAGGCACTGCAAGAAGTCTTTTGTCAACGGCAGCGTGGGGACGTTGGGAATTACTTTGGATAACTAACAGGAAGACGGGACTGCAGTCGACACCTTATATGCCCTCTTGTGATGGACTGAGTTGTGTTCCCCAAATTCACGGATCAAGGCCCTAACTCCAAATGTGACTGTATTTGGAGATAGGACCTTAAGGGAGGTAATTAAGGTTAAATGAGGCTATGAGGATGGGGCCCTCACCAATAGAATTAGTGTCCTTATAAGAAGAGGAAGAGATATCAGAGAACTATCTCTGTCCTGGCACAGAGGGAAGGAGACTTGAGGACACAGCAAGAAGGCAGCTGTCCACAAGCCAGGAACAGAGGCCTCACCAGAAACCAATCCTGTAGGCACCTTGATCTTGCGCTTCCAACCTCCAGAACCACAAGAAAATAAATTTCTGTTGTCTAAGCCACCCTGTCTGTGCTATTTCCAACAGCAGCCCTGGAAGCCTCAGATCCTTCATCTGTAAAATAGGGCTAATAGCACCATCACCTTTGCCATAGGGTTATTGAGAGAATTAAATGAAATAATGTAGATAATAATGTGACCTGTTTAACAGGTTAACCAGTGTACAGTAAGTGTTAATTATTATAGACCAATTCTATGGGATTGTTAATTGAACTAAGTGAAATAATCAGTGCAAGATTCTTAGCACAGTACCTGCACATAGTAGGTGCTTAATAAATTGTAACTATAAATATTATGATATATTTTAAAATAACATTAGACAAATAAATGTCATAATTATTATATAACGATTGCCCTTCCAAAATGTTTTCAAATTCATACTAAAGATTTAAAAAGAGCCACATGGTGACCATATTATAAAAGAGAAATGAAGAAAACCAGTAAGCTTAAGTTTGGTGCCCAAGAAAATGCCAGGAAAAATTGAAACAACCAATTTTCAAACCCCATGAGAGAACAAAGTACATGATACTAACTTTATGAAGAAAAACTCTGGTCAGGCTAAGAAGACAGATTATATAGAGCAGCAAAGCAGAAACAACCCGGCTAATGAGACTTTTGTCCCACATCCTTGGGTTTTCTAAAAGGTCAGGAAACAGCAGTTCAGTGACATTGTTCTTAGCTGGAAAGGCAAAGATGCTCATTAAATCAAGGAACTGAGGAGAGTTTTGAGAGGTCAGTCCCGGGGCCAGGGTTACTTAAGGGGTTCATTGGGGGAGGGAATCAGGAAGAAATGAAGGCACTGCCAAGGCTGTGGGGAGGTCAGAGGGAAGAGGTCACACTAATAGGCACCCCACCTTGGCAGGTGTCATCCCACCTCCCTCAGAACTTCTTTTGGGAGCCCTCCCACCCCCTGCCACATGGAGAAACATTGGTCTGGAATGTTCCAACCTTGTTGAAGTAAGAGACAAAGACCAGATGTATACTTCTCCTCTTGCTTCCTTGATCTCTCACTCTTTCCTTCATCAACATACATTTATTTATAGAGTGACTCCCGTGTGCCAGGCTCCGTGCTAGGCACTGGGGGAGCAAAATCCACATCCTTCTTAAACCAGACTAGGAATAGAAAATTCATAAGCTCAAATATCTCAGAAGTCTAGGAGTCAATCTCGAGTTCAAACCCAGCTGGAGTAGGATCCTAAAGTATCAGGCCCTTCCTCCATCTGACCACTGCGTCTCGGACAAGCCACACACTTGGGTCCAGATCAAGGCCTCCGTCTCCTTAGAGTCAGCACTCCCGGCCAAGAAGGCGTCGCTTCCTCAGTAGCCCCAGCTACAGTTCTGGCAGGAATGAGGGTCGTCCTCCCATCCCCCCAGACATGGCTTGTGAATGGGGAGACTCCATCTGATCCACATGGGCGGAATATGGGGGAGAGTGAGTTCCCCGAAGGAAAATGGAGGTTCCATGGCAAATACTGCCCACTGCCATTCAACATGCATTCCCCTCTTTCCTGCACAGAATACTATCGATTCAGGTGGAATGGAGACCACTTGATCTTAGGGAGGGTTTCCTTTTATATTGGCCTCTAAGGTGAGTTATGATTAGAAATCTTATTTCTTTAGTCCTATTATTAGTCTAGGAGTGGCCATGTGATTCACTTCCAACCAATGAGAAGTAAGCAGAAGTGTGCTGGGTGTACCTTTTCGGAAAGATTTGCTCTCCTGGAAGAAAAAAATCTGTCGTTGCCCTTTTGCTTCTTTGGTCTTTACCTTTCTTTCTACTTGGAATATGAATGTGATGCCAGGGATACAGCAGCCATCTTGTGACTAACGAGGCAACAAGCATGGTATGTACATCCCCACCCCAAGGCTGGTAGACCAGAAAAATAGAAATTGCCTGGATACTTGATCGCTCCAGTGAGTCTCTCTAGTAACTTTGACTGCCAACCTCCAGACTTATTATGTGTCACGAGACACCCTTATTGTTCAAGCTACTGTTAGTTGTGTTTCCAGTTACTTGCAGCCAAATACTTCTAACTGCAGCAAGTACTATTACCAAAATGATAGGGAACAGATGCCAGACAGGCAAAAACAAGCACAGTTCACTGGAGATACTGATGATTCAAGGCTGCATTTTCCCATTTCTCCAAACAGATGCCAGGAAATCACCCCCTGAATAATGGAAGGAAAGAGCAAGAAGAGGTGGAAAGAGGATGCAGAAAGGAATGTGAAAGGACTAATCTTTCTTTCTTCACTGAAAACAGATAGAGAGGTAGGTACCCACCCAATCTACTAATTAAAGATGAGTCTGAATGAACAAATTAACGATGTTACTTGCTCTGGAAATATGGAAGTACCATGCTTCCAGAGAAGGCTACACCCAAAACAGTCAAAACAGAATGGACTTTGGAAGTGCTTTCACATTCTTTCTCTGCCACTTATTAGCTATGAGACCTAGAGCAAGTTATAGTTCACTGAGTCTCAATTTCCTCATGTAAAAGACGGGGATAATGACTTCTACCTTGTAAGATTAGTTTTTTCCTCCCACAATTGCTTTTTTAAGGACGTTTTATTAAGCCGGGCAGAGTGGCTCACACCTGTAATCCCAGTGACTCAGAAGGTTGAGGCAAGAGGATTGCTTGGGCCCAGGAATTCAAGATCAGACTGGGCAACATAACAAGACCCTGTCTCTTAAAAAAATGAAAAAACTTAGCCAGGCACAGTGATGTGCACCTGTAGTCCTAGCTAATCTGGAGGCTGAGGCAGAAGGATCGCATGAGCCCAGGAATTAGAGGCTGCAGTGAGCTGTGATTGTATCATTGCCAGGGCAAAAGAGTGAGAAAATGTCTCTAAAAAAAGTGTTATTAAAGTATAACATAGATACATATATGTATATGTTATGTACCTCATGCTCTCTTCCTATCCACCTCACAGGTATACCAAAAAGCATGGATGACTAAATAACCAATATTGGGGTACCCCTTACCCATCTAGTTTAAGAAATGAAAAAATATAGATACAAATGATGCCTCCCTTATAACCTCTTTCTAATACCAAATTTGATTCCTTCTAAGCCCAGTATAGATTTTTGGCTATTTTCTACTGGATTATTTGTCTTTTATTTATTTATAGGAGTTTTTCAAATATTCTGAATATCAATCATTCATCATTTAATACATCTCTCTTGCTGCAGAGGAAATGCCAACCTGAACTTTTATCATCACCGGCATGTTTTTCTACTTTTAGTACACACAAAGAGTCTCCAAAATGTTCATGGAAAATGCATATTATGAAAAAATTATGCATGGATTTCAAAATTTTTTTGCACCAAAATAAACTTTTACTAACTTGTAAAATGTCTGAACAGGATCTAGTTTAAGGCACTAAGAAGGGTAAGATATCAATTTGAAAAGAGCCCCTATCAGAGCAACACAAATTCTGCTAAAATTGAAGCAAGAACAAACATCAAATTTATGGTGACACTTGAGTGGAAGAATGGTGAAACCACTGATGCTTTAGGAAAAGTTTATGGGGACAAAGGCCCAAAGAAATCAGCATTTACAAGTGAATAACTCATTTTAAGAAGGGAGGAGCTGATGTTGAAAGTGAAGCCTACAGCAGCAGAAAATCCACGTCAATTTACAAGGAAAAAAATCATCTCGTTCAGGCCCTAACTGAGCAGGACCTATGACTAACAGCAGAAACAACAGCCAACACCATAGACATCTCAACTGGTTCAGCTTACACAATTCTGACTGAAAAATTAAAGTTGAGCAAACTTTCCTCTTGATGGGTGCCAAAAGCATTGTGCCCAGGTCAGCTGCAGACGGAAATTTTATACAAGTGGGATCAAGATCTTGAAGTATGTCTTCAAAAAATTGTAAAAAGAGATGAAACATGGCTTTTCCAGTATGATCAGAAGACAAAGCACAATCAAAGCAATGGCTACCAAGAGGTAGAAGTGGTCCAGTCAAAGCAAAAGCAGACCGGTCAAGAGCAAAGGTCATGACAAGAGTTTTCAGGGATGCTCAAGGCATTTTGCTTGTCGACTTTCTGGAGGGCCAAAGAATGATGACATCTGCTTATTAGAAGGGTGTTTTGAGACAGTCGGCCAAAGCTTTAGCAGAAGAACACCCAGGAAAACTTCGCCAGAGAGTCCTTCTCCACCACAACAATGCTTCTGCTCCTTCCTCTCATCAAGTGAGGGCAGTTTTGTGAGAGTTTCAATGAGAAATTATTGGGTCTCCACCTTACAATCCTGATTTGGCTCCCTCTGACTTCCTTTTTTTCCCCCTAATCTTAAAAAAATCTTTAAAGGGCACACATTTTTCTTCAGTTACTAATGTAAAAATGCCAACATTGACATGGTTAAATTCCCAGGACCTTCAATACTTAAAAGATGGACTAAATAACTGGTATCATCGCTTACAAAAGTGTCTTGAACTTGATGGAGCATATGTTGACAAATAAAGTTTATATTTTTTATTTTTATCTTTTAATTCCACATTTCCATGAACTTTGCGAAGTCCCTTCATATGTTAAATATTCATAAGCAAACAGTATTATTTTGCATATTTTAAAACTGTGTAAATAGAATCATGCTATATGAATATTTACATATCTTGAGGATTTTGTTTTTGCTGTGCTCATCATTGTTTTTGAGATTTATCCATGTGGTTATCTGTACTTCCAGCTGAATCATTTTAACTGCACTATAGTATTCAATTTATTCAATTTATTATTTATACAATTTATTCATTTATTTTTCTTTGGATGGATATTTAGGTAATTTATCATTGCTCACAGTTAAAAATGTAATAATTCTTTGTGCATGTTTGCTAGAATTTCTCTAAGTTATATACTCAGAAGTAGAACTTGGTCAATAAGTATGCATTTATTAGTCAGGAAGACTAGGTTTTTTTGCTGTACAGCCTTAAAACACCAGTTATGTAAAAGGTTTCTTTTTTGCTCACATAAAGTCCATTTGGGTGCAAGTGACTTTCCAGGGAAGCAGGCCTCCACCTGTTAGCTCTTGTTTCTCGAATGCTTTGATCGTATGGCATCTCCATACCAACATATGTTCCCAAGATTTTAGGAGCAGGGAAGAGAGATCACAGAGACCAGCATACCAACAGCTAAAATCTTCTGCCCAGAAATGACACACATTGCTTACACTCACATTTTATTGGAAAGCAAGCCACGTGGCCAACTTAACTCAAGGAATTGGGGAAGAGCAGTCTTCTCATATTGCTATCGGAAGAGTAGTATCAGAAATATTGGAGAGCTATACTGTCTACCATAGGCATCTTCAATTTTTCCTAAAACCTGCCTCCAAATAGGGGGTCCAAGGGAAAAGAAATATTTCTCCTCATAGAGGTGTTACCAATTTTCCCTTCCATCAAAGTGTATGAGAATTTTATTGCTACACTTTTTTTTTTTTTAGACAGAGTCTCTTTCTGTCACCCAGGCTGGAGTGTGGTGGTCTCATCATAGTTCACTGTAGCCTTGAACTCCTGGCCTCAAGCGATCCTCCTGCATTGGCCTCCCAAAATGCTAGGATTACAGGCATGAGTCACCGCGCCGAGCCTGCTATACACTTTTACTAACATCTAGAAGTATAGATTTTTAAAAGTTTTGCCAGCTTGATATGTGTGAAAAACTACTCTTTACTGATTTATTTTGATTTCCTGATTACAGGCAAAATTGAGTATCTTCTCAGATGTTTAATAGCTATTAGTATAATATTTTCTTTTTTTTTTTTTGAGACAGGGTAGTGGCATCATCATAGCTCACTGCAAACTCCCAAGTAGCTGAAACTACAGGCGCACACCACCACATCCAGCTAATTTTTCTATTTTTGGAAAAACAAAGTCTTGCTATATTCCTCGGGTTGGTCTGGAACTCCTGACCTCAAGTGATCCTCCCTTCTTAGCCTCCCAAAGTGCTAGGGTTACAGATGTAAGCCACTTCCTGTCCTCCTCCTCTGTCTATATAGATTCTTTGCCTATATTCTACTGGATTATTTGTCTTTTCCTAAATCATTTTAAGAGCTCTTCAAGAATTCTGAGTGTCAACCATTTATCATTTATTGCATTGCAAATATCTTCTTCCAGTATGTGATTCTTTTCCACTTTGTTTATGATACATTTTGTCATACATTTTGTAAAAGCTTTACATTTTAAAACAGTCAAATTTGTCAGTTTTTTTTCTTTATGATTGGTGCTTTGGTAACATTTAGATCTTTAATCAACATGGAATTTCTTTTTGTTTGTGGTTATGTGGTGGGAGTCAAAACATTTCTTTCTGTGTGGATAAATAATTAGGTCAGCATCATTTATTGACTGGTTCATTCTTTCCCCAGTGATTCTAATGTCTCCTTTATCATATGCCAAGTTTCTTTATATATATGGGTCAATTTCTGGGTTCTCAATTCTGTCCCATTTGTCTGTTTGTCTATCTCAGGGCAAAAATGGCATTGTCTTAATTACTATAGCTTTATAACAAGTCTTCATATCTAATAGATCAAGTACCACTATATTATTCTTCTTCAAAATTATCTTGATGAATCTTGGATATTTGTTCTTCCATATGAGTTTTCAAACTCCTCAAGATCTGTGAAAAACCCTGCTGGAATTTTTATTATAATTACATTAAATTTATAAATTAAATCAGAAAAAATTGACGTCTTTATCATACTGAGTCTCTCATTTATGAAAATGGTGTATTTCTTACTCAATTTAGTTGTCTCAATTCATTTGTGCTGCTATAACAAAATACCTGAGACTGAGTAATTTATAAAGAACAGAAATGCATTTCCTCACAGTTCTGGAGGCTGGGAAGTCTGAGATCAAAGCACCAGCAGGTTTGGTGTCTGGAGAGGGCCGGTCTCTGCATCCAAGATGGCACCTCGAATGCTATGTTCTCACGTGGGGAAAGAGGAAAAGAGATGGAAGGGGGAAAAGGGGCCTAAGAAAGTTCCCTCTGGACCCTTTACAAGGCACTAATCTATTCATGAAGGCAGAGCCCTCGTGACTTAATCACTTCCCAAAAAAATCACTTCCCATAATGCCACTACCACAGGGGTTCAACATGACTTTTGTAGGGGACACACATTCAAACCATAAAGTCTTCTTTAATATCTTTTGAGAAAGGTCCATAATTTTTGTCATAAGGGTCTTCGACATTTTCTGCAAATTTTATTTCTAGACACATTGTGTTTTTTTTTGTGAAAACGTTATGTTGAAATCTGTTTATTTTCTGAGGTTCACATGAGGCTAAAAATTGTGAAATAAAGGGAAGGGTGCCGGCTGACTTCAGTCACCTTAAGAGAAGTGGTAACACACAGAAAATGACACATATGACAGTTTAGCCTAGGTCATGTCAAATGGACACAAGCCAAAGATTTAGTCATTCTGAATTGCTGCATCTCTTTAAGACAATGTAATAGTAATGACCAGGCACCATGGTGAGCACATTACAGATGTGATCTCATTTACTCCTTCCAACAATCATAAAAGATAGGTGCTATTACCCCTGTTTTACAATGAGGAAATTAGGATTTAGAGAAGACAATTAACTTATGCAAGATCAATCATCCAGATAGTAAGCAGTATAGCCGCAATTCAAACTCAGGTCTGTCCAACTCCTAGAAAAATGCTCTGAACCACTTTGCCACATTCCAAAGCCCCTGAATAGAAAATAGACCTGTACAGATGCGTGCAGAACCAGTCAGATCTTCTGTTCTTGGAGTAATTTTGATTCATGTGTCAGAGATGGCCAAGGGCCAAAGCTCAGATTATCATTCATACACATCCAACACCATTGGCATCACGCCTCCACCAGGAAAGAGACAGACCTTTTCCACTGACCAGCTATTACTTTTTTTTTTTTTTTTTGAGACAGGGTCTCGCTCTGTTGCCTAGGCTTGAGTGCAGTGGTGTCATCATAGCTCACTGCAACTTAACACTCCTGTGCTCAAGAGATCCTCCTGCCTCAGCCTCCCAAGTAGCTGGGATTACAGGTGTATGCCACCACATCCAGCTAATTTTTCTATTTTTGGTAGAGACATGGAGTCTCACTCTTGCTCAAGCTGGTCTAGAACTCCAGACCAGGAAAACAACTGTAGATAAGTATATTAGTTTGCTAGGGCTGCCACGACAAAGTATCACAGATTAAGTGGTTTAAACAACAGAAATTTATTTTCTCATAGTTCTAGAAGCTGAAAGTTCAAGATGAAAGTGTTGGTAGGGTTGGTTTCTTCTGAGGCCACTCTCCTTGTCTTATAAGTGGCCATCTTTTCCTTGTGTCTTCCCATGGTCTTCCCTGTGTACATATTATGTTCAGATTTCCTCTTCTTATAAGGACACCAGTCATGTTGGCTTAGATGCCCAGTGAAGCGTTGTTTACCATGCAGTTACTCCATTCTTGTGAGAAACTCCTGTGACATCTGATGAAATTTGCTGGTGTGACTATCCATGCCTGGCTCTGCTAAGTTCTGACTCTAAATCTAGAATCTTCCCCCAGGGTGGATTCTCCCTGGGCACAGGTCCAGTGAGCAGTCCATTTCCTTTCACTCATACCCTCAAGCTAGTTAGAAGTAGGTAGAGCACAAAACCTAAGCCTCAAGTTGAAACTTGAAGGAAAGAAAAACAGGTAAAGTAGAAAGAAGAATTCACCAAACTACAGCCTAGTAAATAGAAGGTCTGGAAATAGCTCTTATATTAAGTATGAGGAAGATTTTTCCAAAGCAGTATGTCAACTATGCAAATATGCTGTGGCAAAGAAAGCAGAAAAAAGAGCTCACAGATACAATGATAAAAAAGCAGAATGAGAGATGTAAAGAGAGAGACTAAGGAAACAAATCGAGGGGCAAAGTAATACGATTGAAGAACTATTAAATAAACAGAAACTACTGGGGAAATAATAGACATTTGCTTAAAATTCCATTATTAATGCAAACAATAGGCTTTAGTTTTGCTTTTTAACAAATGCAAGGAAAAATTCAAAGACATTAAAGTAAGTAGAGAGAAGATAACTGAAATGGAAGATAGATAAAAACAATCCAAAAAAAAAACCAGTCCAACATAAAGATGACTGATGTCCCTGAAGTAGTAAACCCAACAAATCACACAGAAGTTCTAAAAGAAAAAAAATGAAGAAAACATTAAATCTGCAGATTAAAAGTGCACACAAATTACAAAGGAAAAAATGATCTAGCACAAGCA
>CAUYSK010099506.1:0-27677 GCA_963575035.1 Avahi laniger
AATTCCAATTTGATGGTGAGCACATGTGGTGCTTTTTTTTCCATTCTTGTAGTAGAATGGGCTCCAGCTCTATCTAGGATAATACAAGAGATGCTAGATCACCACTGTTTTCTGTGGCTGAGTAGAACTCCATGGTATACATATACTACATTTTATTAATCCACTCATGTATTGATGGGCACTCAGATTGTTTCCACATCTTTGCAATTGTGAATTGTGCTGCTATAAACATTCGAGTCAGATGCCTTTATTATAGAATGTCTTTTTTCCCTTCGGGTAGATGCCCAGTAATTGCATTGCTGGGTCAAATGGTAGTTCTACTTGTAGCTTTTTGAGGTATCTCCATATCAATTTCCATAAAGATCGTACTAGTTTGCAGTCCCACCAGCAGTGTATGAGTCTCTGTCTGTCAACATCCACGCCAGCATTTATTGTTTTGGGACTTTTTGATTAAAGCCATTCTCACTGGAGTTAAGCGATATCTCATTGTGGTTTTGATTTGCATTTCCCTGATGATTAGAGATGCTGAGCATTTTTCTGTATGTTTGTCGGCCATTAGTCTGTCTTCTTTTGAAAGGTTTCTGTTCACGTCCTTTGCCGACTTTCTAATGGGGTTGTTTGATTTTTTTTTTTCTTGCTGATTTTCCTGAGTTCTAAGTAGATTCTAGTTATCAGCCCTTTATCGGATGTGTAGCATGCAAATATTTTCTCCCATTCTGTAGGTTGTCTGTTTGCTCTCGTGATAGTTTCCTTGGCTGTGCAGAAGCTTTTTAATTTGATCAGGTCCCATTTATTTATTTTTATTGTTGCCGTGATTGCCTTTGGGGTCTTCTTGATAAATTCTTTGCCTAGGCCAATGTCTGTAAGAGTTTTTCCAACATTTTCTTCTAAGCATCTTGAAGGAAAAGAGTCTTTGGGCTCCTTCCTTGATATTCCCGCCCTTGATTCCCTTAAAAGCACCCTTCCAGCAGGTACTGTGTTGAGATCATGAAAGTTTCATCTTGGGAAACTCAAATTACTTATATTTATTTCACATTTAATGTTTTGTCCTTTGGCTTTAAAATAATAACTCCTGATATATTGGGGGGAGTACCATGGCAGCCAACTGGCATGACTTTTAGATTCCTTCGGAATCTCCTGACTCCGCCATCTGTTCTCCTCTCACCTTGCTTTTTATCATGAAGTGACACATCATGGAAGAGCAGTGTAATAAATCTAAGCCCATGACATATTATGTTTCCCCAAGGGTACAAATCCCTTCTGTTTCTTTTCTCTTTTGTTTCCAGGTTAAAGGGTGCATTTGTGGACACCTAATACCATGCATGCTGATTTTGAAGGAATTTCCCTGGGGGAATGTGAGACGTATATATCTTATTTATAGTCTCATGGGAGATTTTTACTTTTAGATAGTCGCAGGCAAATCAATATGGCTTCAGTTCTTCCAAGCCAACAATATGTATTTACTGAACTGGCTTATGAAATATCTGATAAATTAAAATTCTCTGAATTTCTTTGTTGAGATGCTTTTAAGCACTTTGGAGTGATAAAATTTCTACCGTAGAATAGTCTGTTGAAAACGTATTTTGATGATTCAAATTCTCTTAAAAATTGTTCTGCCAAGTGCTTAGATTATGCCAAAAAATTGTAACATTTTACAACTAATGATTAATCATTTTAACCAGATGTCAATTATCAAATTATTTTCTATTGACTCATAGAAGATGCTAGAAATAACTATATAATTATTCAATAATGAACCAGGTTTCTCATGAGGGAAGGGGATGACATGACCTTGATTGAAAATTCAATAATTTTTAAAGCTACATTAGTTCTTCTAGCCCTCAAAGATATATTTCTGTAAAAAATATTCATTTAATTTTCAACCTACATTAAATAAATACTACAAGTGCCTCTTTACAAAGTACCCTTTTTCTTTTTGGCATCTATAACTTTTTTATTTTTATTTTAAATTATGGGTACATAATAATTGTATATCTTTATAGGGTACATGTGATGTTTTGATATAGGCACACAATGTGAATTAATCAAATAAGAATAATTGGAATATCTATCACCAAAGACATTTATCATTTCTTTGTGTTAACAATAGTCCGTTTCCACTCTTTTAGTTATTGTGAAGTATACAATAACTTATTGTTGATTATAGTCACTTTGTTGTGCTGTCAAATATTGTTTATTCTGTCTAAGTATATTTTTGTACCCATTAACCATCCCTGCTTCATCCTCCGCTCCCTGCAACCTTTCCCGTCCTCTAGGAAGCGTCAGTCTACTCTTTGTCTCCATGAGATCAATTGTTTTTAATATTTAGCTTCCATGTGAGTGACAACATGCGAGATTTGTCTTTCTGTGCTTGGCTTATTTCACTTAACATAATGTTTTCCAGTTCCATCCATGTTATTGCAAATGGCAGGATTTCATTCATTTTGTGCCTCTATAACGTTCTATTCTTTATCCTTCATCTGTTGGTGGACACTTGGCTTGATTCCAAATCTGGTCTACTGAAATAGTGCTGCAATAAACATGGGAGTGTAGATACCTTTTCAATGTACTGAATTCTCCTCCTGTGAATATAGACTCAATAGTGGGATTGCTGGGTCATATGGTAGTTCAATTTTTAGTTTTTTGAGGAACCACCATACTGTGTTCCATTCATGGTGTACTAATTTACATTGCCGTCAACAGGGTACGAGGGTTCTCCTTTCTCCACATCTTCACCGGTGTTCGTTATTACATCTCTTTTTGATAAAAGCCATTTTAACTGGGGCGAGATGATACCTCATTGTAATTTTGATTTGCATTTCTCTGATAACTAACGATGAGCATTTTTCATATACTTGTTGCCCATTTGTATGTCTTCTTTGAAAAATGTCTATTCGGATTCTTTGCCCATTTTCAGTTGGATTATTTGATTTTTTTCTATTGAATTGTTGGAACTTCTTGTGTATTCTAGTTATTAATTCTTTGTCAGATGGGTAATTTGCAAATATTTTCTTCCATTCTATGGGCTGTCTCTTGGCTTTGTTGATTGTTTCTTTTGGCATGTAGAAGCTTGATGTGATCCCATTTGTCCAATTTTCCTTTGGTTGCCTGTGCTTTGGGGAATTACGGAAGACATCCTTGCCCAGAGCAATGTCCTCAAGAGTTTCCCTAATGTTTTCTTAGTAGTTCCATACCTTTTTTTCTCATGAAAAGAACAAGACTCACTTCTGTAGAACATGGTAGTTGAAAAAGATACGGGATTTGTTATCATTAAACTAGTTACGACACTGTCTACTAAATCATTCGTATCTACATTTAATACGCAAGTAAATACTAAAGAGTTTACGTATAAAATAAAATATGTAAAAAAAAAATATGGAAGAAAAGGAAGATGCGAGATACATTACAGAGAGAAATGACAGATATCTGATTGTCTAGCCCATCTCTTGTAAATGATTTACTACTTGAAAATTGTTCAGCATAATTTCTGTGATTGTCAGAAAATGGCAATAATGTACTGGAAAATAATTTAGATTAGTTGTCGTCTCAGGCTTCCTGGTTTCTAAAAAATGTGTTGATGTGGAGGACACGTAGCCTCTTTGAGTCTCAGATTTCTCCTTAGTAAAGGAGGTTAAGAAGCTGTCACCAGGCTGTTGTGAATTAAATGTGTGTAAGTGCTATGAAAAATGTAAAGCATTATGTAAGTGTTAGCTTCTTAGAATTCATTTAGAATCATGGCCCTTTAGCACTAGACGATGCTTTTAGAGAGATGACCCTCCCTGATTCCATTTTGGAAATAAGGAGCGGGCCCAGGGAGGCAGTGATGATTGCAGGATTTGGACCTCAGTTCAGACCTCTGGACACATCTCATTTGTTTACCCGTGTGTGTGTATGTATTTTGTGTGTGTGTTTGGATATATTATATTTACCTGTAGAATATAGTCTAAAGGATAGAACACCATTGGGATTATTAAGAAGCACAGGATTGTAATATTGTATCTCTTTTGGAGATGGAGAAGCAGCCTCAAATGAAAATGCTGTAGGGATTTCTTCAGTGGCACCCTCCCCTGTTTAGAAGTACTGGGGCGTGTGCCTGTTTTTGAACATGTTAGAAATGTACCTTGTGTAAGTTGTCTGGCCAGTTTCAAACCAAGCATTTTACTGAATCCTGGCTTTAACCCACCTGCAGTTCCTGGGGCAATGGAATGAGTTAGACTAGACATCTTAGAGTCTCCCAGTTTCCCCTTTTATTTGACACGATTGATCTCTTGTTGCGTACCCTTCATAATGAATCAGAATTATCCTTTGTCTTACTATAAGAACTAGAATGGAGATTATGATTCAGAAATAATGTTGCCATTTCTATACCTGTTGGGCACACTATTAAACTATTTCCAAGACAAGTAATGAATTTACAGTCTTACTTTCTGGAGCAGTGCTATCCAATATAACCATAATAGGCACTCCACATGTAATTGTAAGTTTTCTTATAGTCACACTAAAAAAGTTTTAAAAGCAGCTAAAATGAACCTTAGTAGCATTATGTTAATTCAGCATATCTAAAATATCATTTCAACATTTAATCAAAATTTAAAAATTATTAATGAGATATTTTATATCCCTTTTTTTAGTACTGAGTATTTGAAATCTAGTGTATATTTTATATGCACAGCACATCTCAATTCGAATGCTAGATTTTCATCTGAAATACATGATCTGTCTTTGATTTCATAAAATTTGCATTTCAGAAAGTATACTTACGTACCCAAGTTGTTCCAAAGATACTCAAAATTATTTCATCACTGAACTGAATATCAGTCATTAATTTAAAATTTAAATCAATTACTATAAATTAAAGTTAAAAATTCAGCTTGTTAGCTATATTAGCCACATTTCAAAGGCTCAACAGCCACAGGTAGCTAGTGACTACCACATAGAACAGCACAGTTCTAGAAGATGTGCAGTGCTCATTGTAGCATATCCCTATTTATGAAGGCGTAAAAGAGACAAAAATTCATTTATCCATCTATTTTATTTCTTTGACTAGTGCTTTATTTTGTAATGGAAACATTTTTCACATACCTTCTATAGTAAATACTCAGATTTTCCTTTTATGCTGAACAGTAAAACGTACATTATTAGAACTGATGGGAAAATAAACCTTGGGAAATTGCCTGAACTGTGATTGTTAGTACTGGAATTGACCAGATTTCCTTTCCAATAGCTTTGAATGTTTTGTAAGTTTGTATAACCATGTGCCCTGCTTTATAAATACTTTCAGTGTCCCCTGCTTTGTTTCACTTGATTGCTCTAGTATGGCTAAAGACAAGTGTTTTTGAATAACAACAGGCCTATCAATTTGGCAACTGGGAGATCCATGAAATATACAGCACTTCCTGTACCTGGGAAAGAATTTTGAAATAAAAAGTTCAACAGTACCTAGTGGAATCTTAAGTGGCAGACTCTAGAAAACACCTCTCTATATAATGTATAGGTTTATTAACTACCATTAACCACCATTACTCTTTAAAAAATCAGTGCTCTGGGGCCATGTAGAGAGACAGTGCAGCAAAGAAACTGAAACTGTGTTTGTATCATGATGCCCCCATTTATAAATTTATACGAATTTGTTCAAAATTCCTTCATCTTTCCAAGCCTTAGTTTCTTTGTTCCTCGATGGAGGTAAGAATAGGACCTATTTAATAGGGTTGTTGGAGAATTAAATGAAAATGTTTCCTTGGCCCTATGCTCAGCACAGAGTAAGTGCTCAGAATGTGAATTATTTTACAAGACGACCGTGTGAACCGTAGGCTTCTAACCCACCTCCAAGGGTTAAGAAGAGGAAAAGCACGTGCTGTAGGTGACCATTGTGATGTACATTCAAAGAGCTTAAACGCTCCAGAGCAGAGCATCAAAGGCCTCAACTCCAGTTTGTTATTATGACTGTTTTTAATTAGTGTGCAAGGTGTTTTTGTCAAGAAGCAAAAGGAATTGTTGATCGGTTTGTGTGACTTTTGCTTTTTCTACATCTTCCAAGATGACTAGTCGTGCATCTGTTGTGAAACAAGAATTTATAAACAAATTCTCTAAAAACCATTCTGTGAATAATAGATCAGACTTTTAATCAAGGTATGGTTTTATGTTCGGAAAATTATAGCAAAGATAAACATCATGAAGCTCATTTGCTAGTTTTATGGAGTGCTAGATTGGTAAATGACTGTACTTTTTTGCTGTCTTGTTATCGTTGTTGTTGGTTGTTTTTTACTTTACATCATCCTTCATGTTCCTGGACTCCTATTTCTCAGAATCCTTTTCTGTATTATTATTATTAATGTGGCATGTTTAATGTTTATAGTGTTTGCATAAAAATAGATCATCTCTGGTAGGTAGTTTTAAATGTTAAAGCAAATGTGCTTACTCATTGGATACAAAAAATATCCCCCTGGAACAAATGTAGGACTATCCATCTCTTGAAAAGAATTCTTATGGGTTTTACTTATCTGCCTAACTGACTTGAAAACATAGCTTGAAAATCATTCTCATAGTTTTGGGGAAAATTCAATCATTTATATGGTTTCCACTGAACGGCAAATTCTTAAAATAATCAGGCGATTACAAGTAAAAATATTTTAGAGAAGGGATTTCTTCCAGGTAACATGAAAACCTACACCAAACTGATGTTTAAGATGTATTATCACAGTCAACTAAATCTTGCTTTGCTCTTTGTCAGGGTTGATTCCAGAAGTTCACGGGACGGCAGTGACAGAAATGCAGGGTTTTAGAATGAATTAGGCATTATTTTTAAGACCTCTAATATTGAGTTATTAGCTCTGCATGTGGATGGAATCTCAGAGCACTTATTACATTTTAAAAGTGGAACTAGGGCAGAAAGTGGCACAAAATTAGAAATATCAGGTATTTAATTTTGAGATACGGTTGTTCATTCTTAAAGATATTAAATTCAAACAAATAGGGCACCATGTCACATAAAACATGCATGCGTTTTTAGAATATTTTTTCTTCATGAGTAGAACATGTATATTTTCTTTCATTTTTTTAAATCTCACACTTTATTTATATGCAGAGTAAAGAATAATATCTCTATAAGACCAGAGTTTAGATTCATTTAAACATTGCAGGAAGTGTGTAAGCCTTGACGTATATCCTGTATGGTCTTGGCATCTTGTATAGTTTCCAATTTTGTATTATTACCCATACGAATGGCCATGAAGGTTCACCACAATACCCTCATAGAGAAATAATCTCAGCATCACCATATTAAAGGAAGCTTAAGAAGAGCACAGGATAAGGGCTTTTTTGGTGACAAGTGAGAATAACTCCAGCATCCACCCTTCCCAGCAAAGGTAGAGACGTGGCCACCGGTGTCTACTTGGTATCAGCATTCTTGCCCTTGGGAGAGATTAGCAGGTCACTGCTTCTGCAGAAGTTTGTTTGAATTGGTTAGGGAGAAAGTCACAGAGAATGAGAGAGTTATAAGGGAGATCAGAAATGGGTCAAGACAAGTTCAGAATGGGTACCAGCGGTAACAGTGGTACCATGAACAGACACTTTGGGCAGAGAGAATGTTAGGAACTGTTGTTTGGGGAGAACTGAGGCTTTTTGATGTTCCAATTTTGTATAAAACCGATTCAACCCCTGAGAAACATTTAGGTTTTGGTTTATACAACAATCGATTGTCATGCTATAAAACAGCTTGATTTTGCTCCGGTCATTACTAAACGATGGCCAAAGAGAAGAATTCTGGACATAGTAGAACTCAAAAAGACATTAAATAAAAAACAAAACTGGGAAAGTGTTTCTTAAACGTGTGTAATATGTTTATAGGTTACGGGAGGACATGTAGGTTTACCAGAAGTGTTGTCGTGAGACGGCACCGTCAGCCACTGGCGAATGCTGGAGAAAAAGTTTGGAGAGCTATCAGCAAAAATAGTAATTTTGCTGTAAGAAGAGAAGGACTTACAAGGGTCCTTTCATGGAAGTTTATAAACACTTTTTTGTTTCCTCTTTCTAATGTAAGAACCATCTACTTGATAGCCACAAACACTTATGACACTTTTAATTGTAGAGTCTCGAAATAATACACTGTGCTATTAAAATTCCTCTTTTTACTTTCTATGGTTCTATGAAGCATCATTGAAAACCATTTGGCTTTAGTTCTTACTTGTTCAGTGATGAAAAAAAGGAATTTGAATGAAAATATAAATGTTTTACAAGAACAAAATGAAAGTAAGCAGTACGATACTTCATGTTCTTCCACATTTCTGCAAATGGTAATCTACCAATTTTTATAGTTTATGAGCAATCCGACACATCTACACAATAGGAAAAAAAGTCATAAACAGCCCAGTTGTGTTCCCAGAGCATGTTTGAAATAAAATAAAGTCTTTACGAGTATGCATTTTTTTTTCTTTTATTGCAAGTCTACAAAGCACTGTGAATGGATCATATAAACAGGGTACCCATAATTGCTCCAAAGGTTGAGGACATTTCACCATTTCATCTCACGCTGGAAAATCTCTCACTGCCACTTCCAAATCAGCCCCAGATTTCCCCCTGGGCACAAATGCAACGAGAAGGAATTCGTATCTCTTTTCCTTATATCTCTGTCCATATCTCTTTCCCATATCTCTGTCCTGTTCTTCCATTGTCCATCTAATTTATTGGTAGTGCAGTCGGCCAAGCCAGACGCTTCATTCTCAACTTGTCCTTCCTCTCCAATACACACATCCAGTGAGAGATCAAATCTTCTCAATTCCGCCTTTAGGAATTGTCCCCATCCTCTTTAAAGCCACTAATTTGATAGAGGCACTCATAGTCTTTCACCAACTTTGCAATATTCTTCTACCTACTTGTCCCCTTTTCTGTCTACTTCCGCTCCCAACACATAGCCACCAGCGTAATCATTTTAAAATGGAAATCTAGACATACCATTTTCCCCTGAAATGTTCTTTAATGGCTTCCTGCCAGGGTGTCATTCAAGTTTTTTGATTTGGCCCATTGATCCCTTACCGAATCTCTAGCCTTTGTCTATACTCGTGGGCGTGCAGCCTGTAGTCAGCCTCTACCAAACTTCCTGTGGCTCTTCACGCCTGCTCTGATGCTCCTCGCACCCCTGTAAGTGGCCAGAGTTCAGAGGGCCCTTTATGCACACTTCCGCCTAACCAGGTCGTCTTCCAAGATTCTGCAAAAACCTTATCTCCTCTGACCTCTTCCCGTGTATGCCCAATCTATTCCCTCTGCTTCGTACTTAATATCTATCATTCCTATATTTATAATCATTTTTCCACCTCTCTCTCCATTACACTGTGAGCTCCCTAAGTACAGAAACTAGCCATAAACACTTTGCATTGGTAAGACCAAGCACAGAACGTAGCACATAATGGTTATTCCATAAATGTTTCTCACATGAAGTGGAGTTAAGAATGTAGGCACGGATGGGCTTAATGTTGGAACTGTGTTCCGTTCTCTTCTGAACATTACCTGTGGCCAGCTTTCATATGAAGCTTGTTTAAAAATATATATATTAAATATCACATATATGCACAGTTGGGATATATAATTAGTTATATTTTTATATAATGAAATATTTGGGTGTGGAACATATTGTCCTAATTATTACTTTCTCTTACAGTGTATCATTTTTTTGAACACTCAGCTGCTAATGTAATAGATGCTCTTTATGAAATAAATTAGTTAGTCCTCCTTTTAAATGAAAGAGACAAGTTTGAGTATCTGATGCCAAGAGGAAACCAGTGGGTCTTATTGAGAATTAAGATGGAAACATTACACGTGTGGTTATTGGCTGGTGTAATGAGAATGTATAGGCCTCTACTTATTAAAAATAGGGAAGTTTATATCAAAGCTAGTTGTCATGCTTCAATTAAGTTGGTAAATAGCGATGTCAATATTATCACAAATGCAATATTAGGACCGATGTTCGGTTCTGTCTTGAATGTGATGATTAAATTAAGTCTGGTACTCAACTCCCTCGTACTGAATAAGGAGTAAACAGCCTGGTGTTTTCCTTATCACAGAAATAAACCCGATATGCTGAGGTTGGGTATTTATATATATAAGCAGTTCTTGAAAGATAAACAGATACATCATTAAGTTGTTGTATTGAATCAGTTAAGTGATAATTGAGTCTTCACATACCAAAACAGAAGTTTTGAGAATAGCTGTTACGGGAATAGTTTCCAAAAAGAAGAAAACATTAAATTGCTAGAAGAGATTTGCTTTTATTAATTACATCTCACTATTTTTTGTGTGTTTAACAATGACAATAAATAAAACCTATGCACATATAGTTTGGAGTACTCACTCATTTATAACTGCTTGTGGGTTAGGAAAAGATGCCTGGTTAAAAGCAAATAAATAAATGTGTGTGGACTGATAACGCAAATTGTTTCTTAGCAGGAAATTCACCGTAGCAGTGTAATTTGGACAATGGGGTGTGTGACAACTAACCCATCAAAAGCAGTGAGCCCTGAGGACGCCTCTCACTTCTGGCTTTACGTTTAGCCAAGCGTTGCTAAAGCAGTGGCTAAGTAAGAGAACCCGTTTAGAATCAAATGATGGCAAGGCTGTTGACCTCATCGCCACAGGCGGAGAGTAGATTGTTCTACCTGAGGACGCCATCCTGTGTCTTTAGCCAAAAAAAAGGGATGGGTCACCTCTGCCTTCTCAGTTCCTTTTCAGTGCCAGTTTGCTCATCTATTAATAAGCATGATTAAAAGCTAAGCTATTATCTATTCCCAAAAGATTGATTTATGCAAAACAACGCAAGATAGTTCTAAGTTGTCACTCATGGAATAAACTAGAAGGAATCAACATGCAAAATGATGTTCATCACTTCAAAGAAAAAAAAAAAATCTTTGGAGAATATGTACATGATGTTTCCATAGGGAAGTTTACCTCATATAATGGGGATCAGAAGGTGCTCGAGGATTTAAAGGCAATAAAGATACTTCCAACTGCCAAACTGGTGGAGAATTTCTTTGAATATGAGTTTCGAAGCTTTTGGTTTTTGTTTTTTTTTTTCATATTAAGCAAAGTACACAAAGTTGTTTGGCTTTCCCCACAGTTACGCCAATGGGACGATCAGGAAGGACCATTGAAAAGGATTTTTAATCCTTAGTAATTACCCTAGTGATTTTTTGCCTATTCTTTTCTGCCTGAAAAAAAGATCTCAGGTTTACGATCCTCACTCCACTCCCCAACTTGCCGTGAGGACAAGCCAGTGGTGTCATGGAAGAAGCCCATCCTAGGCAATATAACCAAGAGAAGTGATCTGCTATGACAGATGTCCTTAACCACACCAGGTTGGCGTGTCATCGAAAGTAGAAGCAAGCACCACTGCCTAAGAGAAAGAAACTAAAAGAAAGCAGCCTTGAAAAATGTCTCAAAGACCAACATGACAATGGACTGAAAGCTTCCACTTATAGGACATTATCATAACTCCGGGAAGTGAGACAAGTCAGATTAACATGAGCTACCGTAAATGTAAAACCTTCGTCACATGGGAAGGCCATCAAAGCGCAACAAAACAAACGTGAGAAAAAAGAATGCTAAAGAACTATGATAAGCAGTTAAGAAAGAAGTCACTTTTCTGAATTTTGTGATAGATTTTTTAATTTATGACTTCTTTTTTCATTTTTAAAAAAATATATTTGTATGTAAATTTACAGATATCATGTTTCTTTTATACATGAGTTTGGATTCGTAACGAAGATTCTCGAATTTTTTAAACTTAGGGTCCCACCAAACTTCAGTATGTTCCTGAAGGTCAGAGATAATGATCCTGGACGTGTGCTTTAGCGACCCTGGAGATCCGGCTCTGCTCTTTTCTTCTAGAAAGTCTCTGTTACCAACCAGCTGCCCTATACACACACGTACACTCTTCCCTACATTCCAAGCTCTAGTTTAATAGTTTATCACTATTAAACTACTATCATGTCAGTATGAAAGTCCTGCACCGTCTCAGTATTTCAATAACCATGAGGATCTGTATTTCTGATTTACTGTTTTAGCAGGGATTGTCTTTTCTTAATATCTAGAGAATAATTTATG
Organism: Avahi laniger; assembly: GCA_963575035.1. Taxonomy (NCBI): domain Eukaryota; kingdom Metazoa; phylum Chordata; class Mammalia; order Primates; family Indriidae; genus Avahi; species Avahi laniger. The sequence goes on from CAUYSK010099506.1 coordinate 12,091, forward strand.
TTGCCATTTAGGTAGTCGGTAAATGTGTATGCAATAGTTTATGCAATACCTCCAAGTCTCCTTCGAAAGTAAAGCACTCAAAATCTAGAAATAAATTCTCGAATAATTAAGCTGTGCTATTTAGGACAGTCTAGTCTCTGAGCTTTAGACATATTTTTCAAAACTGAATTTTTTTGTTTGTTTAAGTTAATACTATTCAAAGTTACTGTCACACAGACAGGGATATCTGGTGGTGGTGGTAAAAGATGAGTGAGTGATCCTTTCGGTAAAGCTAGAAAAGGCATGTTTGTTTGAAAAGATAAAATAAGAAGGCATAAGAATAGGAATAGTCGCTTCTTACACTCCTGTTTTCTAGCAACATGGCACCCCCACACATACAGATACATTTTTCTTTCGCAGCAGATGTGCTGTGAAACTTCAAACCATTCAGCACGTTCATAAATAATTTCACAGAAATACACAATCTACACATCTAGCTCCGTGATAGAGCTCTTCAAAGTGGCTCTCTTCGATGTACTATGGATGCTTAGTAATGATGAGTGTTTTACTCAGAAGCAAAGCACTCATCTCATTCTGTATTTATAAGGAATTTAAGGTTTTGTTTTAATTTGACAATAGTGCAGTAAATTTTTTTTAAACTATTGGGTTTTTAAAAGTAAATGATTCTAAAATAAAAAACTCATTAAGAATATATTTATAAATTCTTATAAATATGGTAATGGTAATGGTCTTAGGTATTTGAATTAAAAAATATTTAAATCCCAAATAGCTTTTCTTTTCCTGTGCACTGAGTAAAATCCTTTTTTAGTATAAATGACATACTTCACAAACACTAATTGCCATGGAGGTTTTAGATTGGTATGGTAAAACTGAACAAAATAGGAACTTTCACATTACTCGTGTCGCATGGTCCCTGGGAGAGACATCCTTTCTTTAATGAGGTTAAGCTAATTAAAGGGAGCTCAGTGCTATTAGCCATATGCAAATTCTGAAGCCGAATGCTTAATTATAGAAATTAGAGATCATTTAACAAATGCTTAATAAATAGTGTGGTTCTATTCCAGGATGTTCACAAAAGGGAGTTGTTTCTCACACGTAGAAAGGTGAGAAAAATAGCATCACAGAAAATCTGAGATTTAGTTTGCAGGGTATTTGTCTTTTTTTTTTTGGTAAATGACTGTTTTTAAGAAGTTACGTTAAAAATGGTCCCTTACGTAACATAAAGTTCATTAGACATAAGGAAAAATAGCAATCTGTATTAATAATTGCATTGTAATCCTAAGAGTTCCTTATAATGTATCATTTACATTCTATCTAAATTTGACCACGTTTGAGACATCAAATGTAAATTGATAACCTTGATTTTATATTTAAATAAATCTAAAAGTTCCATATTTTAGACATTAAAATCAAAATAATTTTAGATACATTTAAAGTACATGAAAGAACTAGTTATGAGAATATAGCTAAAACAAAAATAAGATCATGAAAAAATTGAAACCATGCGATTTCTATCCATCAAAGTGGTCAAAGAAACAGAATTAAGTCAACACAGAGTGCATGAAAATAAAGAAGAAAGGGAATTTTCAGAGCAAAAACTTTAAAAGAGGTTGTTTTCATAAAGCATCTAATGGGATAGGAGCAAAGTGATCAATGACACGAACGCTGCGATAATAAGTATCATTTTATGTCATCTGGCCACATGTCTTTCAGCGACTATTGTTGGCTCTTATCACAGTTCCAGGCCCGATCTAACAACCCATGGCTAGGAGCAGTTGAGAGAACAGAACCATGAGGCACCATGGCCATCTCGTCACCTCCGTATCTAGGTGCCTGTGCTGAGACCCCTTATCTTGCTTAAGAAGTGCCAAGTCCTTGTCACTCTGATGGTGGTGAGCACAGATCTACCACCCCGTGAAACTAAGTCATGTGAAACTAAATCCAAAATTCCACCAGGAATGGGGCCAACCTATCAGTGAAAATAATAGCCCATTTGAGCGCTGCTTCTTGCTCTGACCGGAAGGCAAGCTCTCCGGAGTCCACTGGGGATATTTCCTAAAAACACTTTGAAAGCTCAAACATGTGTGCTGTTATTTTTTTTTTTTTTTTTTTTTTTTAGAAAGCAGGATACTCCGCTCGGGGACCAGGGAGGCCTGTGTAACAATGAAAAATGGTAGAAATTGGAAAGATTCACGAGCATGTTCCAAGAGGGCCGCGCATAATTGAATGTTGTTTATGTTTTCTAAAGCTGAGATAATTGCTTATTAAAGACTCCAGCAAGTTTATAAAAGAAGGTTTGCTACATGGTAGTCGCTGTATGGCATAAACCTATTTTAGCAAATTTTCCAATAGCGCACAGCATGCATCTGTGACTCAGACAAAAATCAATGCTTATGGATTTAGCAGTGTAATCCTATCACTTGTTTTGTGAGATATGATTCAAAATGTAAAGGACGTTAAGACTTAAGCGAACTTGGAGGCATGGAGTCTCTGGGGTGTTTCTTAGTATCCTATTTATTATTGATCAGACTATTTCTTTATTGTCTCTCTACTTCTTGCCCCAGTTAGCCTTCCCTGCACCAATAGTTTTTAAATTATGTCTATCAGAACCAATAAAGTATCCTCAGTATGATTATTTAGTTCCTACTTTCAAAACAAGTAGTAACGTAAAAAGTTCTCAAACCAAGAACATACTCATGTGGCCGATCAAATAGTCTTAAAACAAGAATACTAATAAAACATTAGGTGACATTTCTAAGCTTTGCAAAGAAGACTTAGTGTTTTCTCTAGACACATAACGCCTTAAAGTCAGCAAGTCAACCACTTCTAAGAAACCTTAAGTAACCCTGAATTATTATGCTTAGTATCTCCAGGAAGTCACTGGTAGAAAATTCTAGAAATTGTAGTTTTTAATCTAATTTTACAAAGATTTGAAAATCACATGCTTGCTCTGCTCTCAGCTTAACTATGAAGGAACAAGTAAATGCAGTTTGAAATAGTTTTAGCTACTTGGAGTTATTCATTCATTCATTAAATAAATATCTGTTGGAGACCTATGGTGTGCTAGGTACTGGCAGGTGTTGGGACAAAGTCCCCAACTCTGATAATGTTTATGTTCTAGTGATCTATCATAAGCTCTATGGGAAGCAATTACTGATTGGAATTTGCATAAGCCATATTTGTTTGTAAATGCAAATGTTTGACTTTTTTTTTTGCTTCTGAAATGATCATCAGCCTATTAGCTTTAGGATATAATAAAAACAGCTACAGTTACATAGGCTTTCTTCAGTACGTTAATCTAGCCTGATTTGAGCTAAAATTCTGTCTAGTCAATATTATCATTATTAATAATAGATTATATCTCTCTCTGAAAATCTGACTAGTAGTTCTTATTCTGAAAGTGAGTTGTTATACTTTGCATTTACTGTATACTGTTGATGTGGGTGATTCAGTTGCAAACTAATCTAATTCTCATTCCCACCAGCATATTCTTTTGGGGAAGAGCATAACCTGCCAATGACTCTCTGATATGAACTACTGAATCTTGGGTCTGTGCTAAGTAGGTGGCTTTTAGACATAGGCCAAAGTAGTGAAAGGAAAAGAACATAGACTTCCATCAAAGGTGAGACATGAATGAAAATCATTCAAAGCGCTTCTGTCCAGACTCTGTGTGTGAAAATGATTATCAGAAGGGGCAGGGGGTCGCAGGGAGGGAACCTGTCTCCCTTCGGTGTGAGCTCTTCTTCTTGGATGCATGCGTATATATTTAAAGCAAGTTGCTTGTTGAGAAGGAATCCTCCTCACTGCTGTGATCGCTCTGGATAATAACTGCTTATACATGCAATCTGAATTTTTTAAAAGTTATTTTGTCTTTAAAAGACCAAATCCACAGAATGACCTTCAGCCACTGTTAATCCATCTAAATGCAGAGCGTGAATGCAGAATGCATCTGCCATCTGTCAGCTGAGAAGTCCCCTGAGACCACCCCAAGCTCCCCCACGTCCCACAAAGTCCTCCTGGGGCTCAGATAACTTAGGGAGAGGGCTCTCTTCGCTGGCAAGGAAGGAGTGCATTTAGGCCAATCATTAAAACCCATTACCTAACAAAGTGCATGTTCTTAAGAACACAGTGATACTTGCCAATGAATGAATCAGCAAAATAGACTATGAGGAGGGTGGGATTAGCAGTCTCAGAAAAGATCAGAATCCAGAAGGTGCCAAGGCAGTTTCAGTTGCCATAAATCTTCACCCAATTAGAGGGATTTTCTTTTCGCATTTCAGAAATCTATCTGGATTTGGTCTCTTTGTTGCTCTACACTGTAATATAGCTGGGGCTGCAACAAGGACCAAGTTTTTCCCGGAGCCTTGATATAGGGAGAATCATTTATTTGAATAATTGATCATTCAATTAGTAAAGCAAATGTTGAACAGTTGGACAGCCCTTTTTATCAGTGTTGATGGGAAGTAATTGGCTGTAGTTCGTTATATAAAGCAGAAAATTGGAAAGGGTGATTTTAAAATAATAGGAAATACAACCTCCCCCACCAAGTCAAGCTTTCTTTTCCTGCTCTTTTTGTCAACGTTGTTTGGTTTTCTTTCCCTCCCCCCCGGTGCTATTACATTTCAAAATATAATCAACTGATTATATTCCCTGATACCGCTGAATATATAGTGATTTGCTTGGGTCACTTGTGTCTAGTGTTGAATATTCTGCAAGGTTAAGTACTATGAGTGCAGAGTGCTGTTAGCCCTTCATTGCCCTGAAACAACAGGGAAAATGTGGACACCAGAGTTGTTGTCAAGGGCCTCTGGACAGACTCGGGTTCTACTGAGTCTCTGTTTTGTTTGTAAGAAGAAACTATATTTTCAAGAAAAATACTTGCGTATTAAATGGTCAAATTGGAATTTTTAACAATGAAATATAGACCGGATATAGAGTGCAGTATGGACAATAATGTGCTTTGTCCTGAAAGCAATTTTGAAAATAATCATGAAAAAAATCAACACAATTGCAGCCTATTCTTACTTCAAGTAAGTTTAACCTCATGTCCAAAGACTATATTTTGATTCAAAGTAATATTCTGATAAGTCAGTTATAATCATAATAAAAATATTTTACGGTATCACGTGAACATTTCAAGAAGCTCTCTTATAAATTGGAAGGAATTTTTCTTAAAACAGACCCTATTTCATTGAGAAAAAAACTTCTGAAGGTATTGATTGCAGCTTCTCAAGCTGACCCTGTTTTAAACCAACATATGATATACCAGCATAGTACTGATATATCTACTTGTTCATAGAGAATATGAAAACAATTTTAATATTTAAAAGGAATATATTTTAGTTTCAAATATCAGATAACCTGCTTCTTAGAGTAGAAACCATAGATCATCTTGTAAGTCAGCAATAGAGGATGTAGAATAAACATATTTCACCGAAAACGAATGTATATTTGTGTGTACGTACACACACACACACATAGAGACATACATACACAGTTATAAGATAGATATGTGTGTGTCTATATATAGACAGAGATAGAGATAGTTACTCCAAGGGCAAGAGCTAAAAATGAATTAATGAATCCAACATCTATTCTGTTTATTCCCAATATTTTAGAAATAGTTTTTGGATGAGAAATAACTTCCACAATAATATTAAATAGCGAGCACCCTTAGTTTATTCCTAGATTTAAAGATACTTCCCTAAGAATTTTGTCATTAAGAATTTTTCTTTTCATTTTAATACAGGTACTTTGCTATTAGAATAATCTTATTTTCAATGGTTTTATTAAGAACGAGTGGTCAATATTATCAAATACTTTGGGACTCAATTGTATGGCACTGTAATCTTTCAGATTAGCGTGTTATAGTAACGTATTTCCTTGTAACAATCATCTTTGCATTCCTATTTGTTTCTCCTTCACTGTAGAAGGAATATTATTAACATAATTCTTGAAAATGGTTTCTTTTAAAATAATCTATTTCATTCTGTTTGAAAGTATGAAAAATATAATTTTCTATGACATTAAAGAATTTTAAGGGGAAGGAGTTTTGATGTTGGTTTCTTCTTGTTAATTTTACCTAAGTTTTAAAATGCTCTTCATAACCAATTCTAATTCATTTTTCTGGTGACTCAGAACTCCTATTGCTTATTCTCTCTGTCTGTCACTGTCTCTCGTTATTTCTTAATTTAGCGTTTTATTTGTTCATCTACTTCTTACCCAAATGTTTATCGAGAGTCTGTTATGTGGAAGCCACTAGGCAGGGTAGATGAAGGAAGGATAACAAACGCCCACTTCCGTGTCTCTGTTTTTAGCACGTGTCAGTTCGGTCTATGCCGTTTCCTACATCAATCCAACTGTTTGATGCTTAAACGCTGATTTAAATATTCAGTATTATAATTCAACCTATTTACATTATTGTAATTTAGCGACCATGACATTTTTAACTTCCTGAGCATTAGTAATGGGATTTTTTTTTTCCTAAACTCTGCTTTTACTTTACATGACATATGTACTGTGTTTCATTTCCATGCTTTTCTACTTTATTTCCTCTTGTGAAGGAGTCTGACTGCACCAGACCCTTCTACCCCCAGATCTGAGTTAGGGGGCGCCTGCTGCCCTGGGCCTCTCTGAGCTCCAGAGGGTCCCCATTTGGGCCATCCCCAAGCTATGCCCTCCTCACCCACCTCCTCTTCTGGATGATTCCGTGGGTACCAGGACGCCAAGATTCTCTACTCAAATGGCTCTTGCTGGCTTTGAGAGTCTGCATGGGTCATTTCGCTGGGTCTGTCTGCTCAAGCTTAAGCCTTGCTGTCAGTGTGTGTAAATTCCCAGGTCTGAGCGGAGGCAAGGAGCGACTGCTTGTATAGGGTGTGTTCAGAGCTCGTGCAGTGGACTGGCACAGCCATATAGGTGTGTGCCAGGCCATTCTAGCAACTGAGGAGTCTGGGGGTAGAAAGAGAATGTGTCAGCTTTTCCCACATGCTACGGAACTCAAAGCACATAAAGAATGATGATTTGGGACTTTGTTATGCTGCAAGATATAACCTTGCAGTAGTTAGACAAGCCGTATGGAGACCTCCAGTTGCATGCTTGTCCTGAGCATGGCAAATGCTGGGGGCAGGTCTGTGTTGAAATATCAATTTCCTTTGTTTTCTTCAATTATTCGCCTAATTTATTCCGGTCAGTTCTTGGGGGATTCTGCTTTGACATTCCCTTCCTGATTTCTTAAGATCAGAGCGCATGCTCCCTGAGTTTTGTGTTGGAACATAGACTTGCTTATAATATAACTGAAGGGCTAATTCAGATCCATTCTGGAGATCCATCTTTCAACTGTCATCGAAAACGTGACAGTTGGAAGCCAACTGGAGATCAGGTCTCGTCTACAGTGATTCTACTAGAGATTGCTATCAACACAACTCTATTTAGAATTGCTCAGTAAGCTTAAGGTGAAACAATGCGTTTACTCTTGCCTTCTTACTTTGAACCTTGACATAGTTTAGTAGAGGGGAATTAGTGGAAACATGCCCCCTCTTCCCACATTTGTAAAATGAGTCAGTGATGGCCAGGTGCAGTGTGGCTCGTGTCTGTAATCCCAGAACTTTGGGAGGCTGAGGCAGGAGGATCCCTGGAGGCCAGGAGTTCGAGGTTACAGTGAGCTGTGGTTGCACCACTGCACTCCTGCCTGGGCGACAGAGTGAGACACTGTATCTTAAAAAAAAAAAAAATATCTTTTGATCCTGTATTCTAACAACTAAGCTGTTTATGTCCCATAACCCACTTATTCAGTAGCGATTTACTGAGTGTCTGCCTTGTAGAAGCCGCTGTGCTGGTGCTGAGGATATAGCAGTGAGACAAACTTTTAGGACATTTGAGTGGAGGAATCAGATAAAAATCATACTAACAAATCAACATACATCCTAATATCAAGCAAAGATAAGAAGCAAAGAAGGATGACGTAGTAAATACGGAGACAGAGTACAGCCAGGGAAGGATTCTTTGGGGGGTTACAGGAGAGAGGGCTCCTGGCTAAGTGGAGGGAGCAGAGCGTGTGGATGCCTGGAAGGAGACAGACAGCTGTCAGAGGAACACCAGGAAAGCCCGATGGCTGGAACGAAGACGGGGAGGGAGAAATGGTAAGAAATAGGGTAGGAAGACAGTGTCAGCTCATGTAGACATGGGGCATCCTAGGCCATAATAAAAGGAAGCAGGAACAGGAAAAGAGTGTTAGGACGTGTGGTTGCTTACATTTTAAAAAGATTACTCTGGCCAGGTGCGATGGTTCACGCCTGTAATCCCAGGGATTTGGGAGGCCGAGGCTGGAGGATCACTAGAGGCCAGGAGTCCGAGTTCAGCCTGGGCAACACAGTGAGACCCTGTCTCTACTAAATATATATATATATATATACACACACACTATACACACACACACACACATGTATATATATATATATATAAAATAAACATTATCTGGGCATGGTAGAGTGTCCCTGTAGTCCTAGCTACTTGGGTATGCTGGGGCAGAAGGATTGTTTGAGCCCAGGAGTTCGAGCTTGCAGTGAGCTGTGATCATGCCACTGTACTCTAGAGTGGGTGACCGAGTGACACCCCATCTAAAATAAATAAATAAATAAAATGATGAAAAATAAAAAAGATCACTCTGGCTGTTGGAGGATAACGGAGTACAGGGATTTCAAGTTAAAGCTGGGGAACCTACAAGGAGGCTGTAGTACATGATTACTGTAGTACATGATAAGAGATCATGGTGGCTTTGACTCTGTTCACAACAGAGGACTTCATAAGAAATGACTGAATCGGGGGTAATTTGGTCTCATGGAAATCACCTCTTATTTAATCTTAGCTTCAACCTTCAAGGTGAGCTGGCAGAGTCTGCTGCCCATTTTTAAATTTATTATTATTTTTGTTTTACTCTCATGTGATAGTATAGCTGCTAAGGATTATTCCTGATCAGGACTTAGAACCTGGTGCTACCTTTTACACCCAACTTTTCTGGATTGAACTCTTTTCGTTATAGCTGAAGCCTTTAAGCAGTACAGCATAATTTCTGGGTGCTTTGCTTAGACGCAGAGCAAGGAAATCTCTCCTGTGTTCACAAACCACCAACAGCACATTAGTTCCAGCTTTATCTTACGTGTGTATTTTGTCTGTTTCTCTTGTAAAATCTAATTTTGAATGTGGAACGGATACTAATTTTTCATTGCAAACAAGGCTGAAGAAACTGAAAATCAGGATGTTGAATGGCATGCAATGTTTTTGACTATTTCTCCATTTTGTGCACTAAGAAAATATGATGAAGAATGAGACATCTCTTTGGAATCGATGATGACTAATAGAGCAACTCTCTCCTGCTTGGCAGTCGCTTTTCTGTATGTGGTAGCGGGGAGAGAGGAGTGGATAAAGCATCTGAAATATCATGGATTCCATCATGCCTGTGCTCGTGTTGGTGGGTTCACCTAATTTAGGCCTCAAATATGTGGATGCCAAAAACAGAGAAAGCAGCTGCTCTTCTAAATGTATTAAGCCATTTGCTTTAGGTAATGTAGCCTATAAAATTTTAATTTGGGGTTAAATAAACCATATCCTGCAGCATGCCTCCACCTTGATATTCAAAAGATGAAATATGGGCATATTTAGTGAATTTCTTCTCGGGGCGCTCCGCCGGAGAAGGGTCAATAGTTTCCTAATGAAAGAAGTCAATAGCAATTCTTCTTAGGAAGCTCAAGGAAATTAGCATTAAACAACAGGCATGCGTGTCTTGGGTTTTACACAGTTGCGTGATAGGATTGCTACATGTTTCAGGACGTGGTTTCAGGAGGGATTGCATTGAAGAGGCAATTGATAGGGAACAGTGTAATTGTCTTGGTTCTGGTGCTAGTTGCATTATAATCTGGAAACCAGAAAAACACATAGCTTGAAAACCTTTGCTAAGAAATGCAGAACGTGGGTTTTATAAATAAATTGCCAAAGGTTAGTAAGGGTTATTGCATTTTAATGTTATGATTTGGATGAGAACAGATGTTTCACGGGGTGAAAACTCGAATTAAATACCCATTTGATTTAGCGGTTTCCAAGTGCTCTTTATGTTATACGCTGTGAGATTTTGAGCTTGTCATCCTGCGAAAACTACTTATCTAACAACCACTTACATAGCCCTTGTGTTACCTGTGTTTTGCACATATTAACTCATTTAATCTATGTAACAACACTTTGAAGTTGATGATAAAATTATTCCCATTTCTCCAGTAAAAAAAAAATAGACACAGAGAGGTTAAGTAACTTGTCCAAATTCCCACAGGTATTAAATAGTGAACTCAGGCAGTGTATATACGTGCAAATACTTGGTTCTTAACCATTTGATTATGCGGCATCTTCCTATCCTTTAGAGTCAGCAAAGGTCTCGGTCTTTTCCAACTCCGATCTCGATCCCATTTGATTTCACCAATAAAAAAACGTTATGCGTTTTTATTTCTTATTACAGCTGTAGGTTCAGCCAGTGTTGAAGCACAGCGACATCGACACATCCTCTTTATGCAAGAAGGGTTTGTAACATTTGCAAAAGCTTCATGGGTTTTCCCATCTTTTACATTGCCGAGTTATTTCCTGATGCTATTTCTGTCAAGACGTAACCTATGGAAAAAAGTTATCCAACAGAATTACGGTGAGGGAGCCCATCACAACTGGGGAAAAAGCTTCTTTAGCTGAAGCGTTACTGAAAACAGACAGGCTTTTTCGATCCACGATTATAGGCACTTCCTTTTCCCAGCTCAGAGAAGGAAATGGGTCATAAATATCGAGCCAAGAAAGTTTATCTGTTTCCTCGGTAGCATTTTAATAAATAAAAAGTGAAAAGAAAATCAATGCTTGCCTATTTTCTAATGCCAACTCTGGTTTATTTCATTGTCTAATTAACGTTTGACATAGCACGCAGTGTCTTAGAGCACACAGAATTCATAAGTGGCCCGAAGCAGATTCCACTGTGCTGGAAAAAGCGAGTTGCAGAAACACTGTGAGGTTATTTTAATGCCCTAGAAGTCATGCTTTCAAAGATGGCATCTGTCCGTTTAAGTATATTCAAAATTAATGTCAGCTGTCCTAAAAGTATTAGATGATAATGAGTCTCCAAAATTCCCATTTTTGGCTTAATAGAGGTAATCCAATCTTACCTGGTCCTTTCTGCATGAAGAGTCAGTGCAAGTTTAGGAAATTGTACCTTATCTGCCTTTGTCCTTGCTCTTTATTTCCCCAAATATTAATTAATGGGGCTGCAAGTGTTTTTGTAATGCAGATACCTCGTATAGTGCTTAAGTTAGGGCTTTTGCTGTGCCCATCGCCCGAATAGTGTTCACTGGACACAATAGATAAGTTTTAATCCCACACAGACTCCCCCCTTTCTTCGTTTCTTATGTTTTTTATAATGTTTTATGCTGTGGTGTATCCATAGTTTAGCTCCAACTTATCAGGGAGAACATATGCTGTTTGGTTTTCCATTCCTGAGATACTTCACATAGGATGATGGTCTCCAGTTCCATCCAAGTTGCTGCAAACAATTCTTTTTTATGGCTCAGTACTACTCCAAGGTATATACACACCACATTTTTGTTATACACTCATGAATTGATGGGCACTTAGGTTGATTCCACATCTTTGCAATTGTGAATTGGTCCATGATAAACATTTGAGTCCCAGTGTCAGGTGCAGGAAATGACTTCATTTCCTTTAGGAAGATACCAAGCAGCGGGATTGCTGGATTGAATGGTAGGTCTACTACATTTAGTTCTTTGAAAAATCTCCGTCTTGTTTTCCGTAGAAAATCTGCAGTCCCATCAACAGTGTATTAAGTGTTCCTTCCTTTCTGCACTCACATCAACATATATCGTTTTTCGGTTTTGAATAATGGCCATTCTGATAGGGGCAAGGTAGTATCTCATTGCAGTTTAAATTTGTATTTCCCTGATGATTAGTGATGCTGAGTATTTTTTCATGTTTGTTGGCCGTTTGTCTATCTTCTTTCAAAAACTTCTGTTCATGTCATTTGCCCACTTTTTGATGGGGTTGTTTGTTTCCTTCTTGCTGATTTGTTTGAGTTATTTGTAGACTCTGAATGTTTGTCCTTTGTCAGATGTGTAGTTTGCAAATATTTCCTCCCATTCTGTAGGTTGTCCATTCACTCTTTTATTTCCTGTGCTGTGCAGAAGCTTCTTAATGCACTTAAGTCCCATTAATTTATTTTTGTTGTTGCCATATTTGCCTCCGGCCAATGTCTGAAACAGTTTTTCCTGCATTTTCTTCTAGAATTTTTATGCTTTCATGCCTTGCATTTAAGTCTTTTATTCATCTTGAGTTAATTATCTTGAGTGGTGAGAGATAGGGGTCATGTTTCATTCTGCATGTGGCTATCCAATTTTCCCAGCACCATTTATTGAATAAGAGCTTCCTTTCCCCAGTGTATAGTGTTGTCTGCTTTGTCAAAGATCAGTTGGTTATAGGTCGATGGTTTTATTTCTGAGTTGTCTATTCTGTTCCATTGTTCTATGTCTCCATTTTTATACCAGTACCATGCCGTTTTGCTTACTTGTAGTAAAATTCAAGTCAGGTAATGTGATGCCTCCGGATTTGTTCTTTTTTCTTAAGATTGCTTTGGCTATTTGGGTTCTTTTTAGTTCTAAATGAATCTATGGATTATTTTTTCTAGACCTGTGAATATGATGTTGATATTTTGATGGGGATTGCATTGAATCTGTAAATTAATTTGGGCAGCATGGACATTTTAACAACATGGATTCTACCAATCCATAAGCAAGGGATGTTTTCGCATTTGTTTGTGTCATCTGTGATTTTTTTCATCAGTGTTTGGTAGTTCTCCTACTGGAGATCTTTCACCTCCTTGGTTAAGTATTCCTAGGTATTTTATTTTCTTTGTACGTATGGTGAATGGTATTGATTCCTTGATTTGATTCACAGCTTGACTAGTAATAGTAATCAAAATGCTACTGAATTTTGTGCATTGATTTTGTAACCTGAGACTTTGCTGAATTTATTTATCAGTTCCAGGAGTCTTTTGGTGGAGTCCTTAGGATTTTCCAGATAAAAGATCATATTGTCAGCAAATAGGGATAATTTGACCTCTTTTTTCCCAATTTGGATGTCTTTATTTCTTTCTCTTTGCTGATTATTCTGGCTGGGACTTCCAATAATATATTAAGTAGAAATGGTGACTGTGTGCACCTTTGTCTTGTTCCAGTTCTTAGTGGGAATGCTTTCAGCTTTTCCCCATTCCGTATGGTGTTGGCTGTGGGTTTGTTGTATATGGCTTCTATAATTTTCAGATATGTTTCTTCCATGCCTACTTTGTTGAGGGTTTTTATCAAGAAAGGGTGCTGTATTTTATCTAATGCTATTTCTGCATCTATTGAGATGGTCTTTGTTTTTGCTCCTGTTTATGTGGTGAATCATTTTTTTATTTGCATATGTTAAACCATCATTTGCATCCCAGGATGAAATTCACTTGGTCATGGTGGATTATCTTTTTGATGTGTTGTTGAATTCAGTTAGCTAGTATTTTGTTGAGGATTTTTGCATCTGTGTTCATAAGGGACATTGGTCGGTAGTCTTTTTGTTTTTGTTTTTTTGTGTCCTTTCCTGGCTTTAGTATCAGGGTGATACGGGCTTCATGGAATGAATTAGGGAATTTCCTCCTTCCTAATGTTATGGAATAGTTTCTGTGGGATAGGTACCAGTTCTTCCTTGTACGTCTGGTAAATTTGGCTGTGAATTCATCTAGTCCGGGGCTTGTTTATGTTGGGAGACTTTTTATTATTGTTTCAAGCTCACTACTCATTGGTCTGTTCAGGATTTCTATTTCTTTGTGATACAGACTTGGGAAGTTGTGTTTTTCCAGGAATTCCTTTTCCTCTAGGTTTTCTAGTTTGTTTGTTTAGAGGTTTTTGTAGTTTTCATGGACGATATTTTATATTTCTGTGGTTATCGGTTGTAATACCTCCTTTTTGATTTTTTGTTGATGTGTTTGAGTCCTGTCTCTTCTATTTCTGGTTAATCTTGTTAGTGGTCTATTGATTTTGTTTATCCTTTCAAAGAACCAACTCTTCATTTTATTAATCCTTTGTATTACTTTTTCAGTTTCTATTTCATTTAGTTCTGCTCTGAGATTTGTTATTTCTTTTCTTCTGCTGGTTTTGTGTTGGCTTGTTCTTTTTCTAGTTTCCTGAGCTGTGACATTAGGTTGTTAATTTGTGATCTTTATCTCTTTTTGAGGTAGGCATTTAAGGCTATGAATTTTTCCCTTTGGACTGCTTTTACTGTATCTCATAAATTTTGAAAGCTCGTGTGTTCCCTTCATCATTCAGTTAGAGAAATATTTTGATTTTTATCTTAATTTCATATTGACCCAGGGATTATTCAACAGCAGGTTGTTTAATTTCCATGAATTTTTATAGTTTTGAGTGTTTCTCATGGAATTCATTTCTAGTTTTATTCCACTGTGGTCTGAGAAGATAAATGGTACAATTTTGATTTTTTTGAATTTGCTTAGACTTGTTTTGTGGCCTAAAATATGCTCAATCATGACAATGTTCCATGTGCTGATGAGAAAAATGTAAATTCAGAAGTTTTGGGGTAAAAAGTTCTGTAAATATCTATTAGGTCCATTTATTCTAGAGTCTTGTTTATGTCCAGTGTTTCTTTGTTCATTTTCTGCTTTGATGATTCTGTCAGTGGAGTGTTGAAGTCCATAGCAATTAAAATGCTACTGCTTATGTCTTTGCTTAGATCTAGAAGCATTTGCTTTATGAAACTGGGGGCTCCTGTGTTAGGTGCATATGTATTTGGGTTGTCATGTATTCTTGTTGAATTGCTCCTTGCACCATTATATAATGACCAGATTTGTCTTTTTTTTTTTTTCATTGTTGAAATAAAGTCTAGTTTATCTGATATGAGACTGTCTACTCTGCTTGCTTTTGTTTTCCATTTGCATAGAATATTCTTTCCATTCCTTAACCTAGAGTCTGTGTGTGTCCGCTTTATTTTACACCCTTCCTTCTCTCCACTGCAGACTGGTTGAATTTGGAGGTGCTAGTCACATGTTCGGGCAGAGGGGTTTAACAAGATGGCGGCTTGCATTGGACCCATTGAGGTCTAGGGATACAGATTTATGAGTCATGGAACTAAAGTCAGAGGAAGGAATCAGAGTATGCTGGAAAAGAAAGGGAAACTAAGTCAACTCAAAGGAACCAAACTATCTTCAAATGATCAAAAGCTTGAAA
Organism: Avahi laniger; assembly: GCA_963575035.1. Lineage (NCBI taxonomy): Eukaryota > Metazoa > Chordata > Mammalia > Primates > Indriidae > Avahi > Avahi laniger. Next base: position 27,393 of record CAUYSK010099506.1, read on the forward strand.
TGTTAATTCAAACTTCAAGTCTTCAATTAAAGAAATAGCCTTTTCCTTCCAACCTTTTCAACAGTTTTTCTTGGTAACTCTATAACATGCAGTCTATATTATGCTATCAAATATACATAATAGCATAAATTATCCAGCTAGTATCCCTCTCACAGTTCTGAGCATTTAATATTCTTTCATTAAGAAACATTCTTATTGCATTGATTTCTTTTTTTCCACATCATCCATGATCAGTTCAAACAATTGAGTCAAAGAGAAAAACCACAAACTTTCATTCTTTACCTT
>CAUYSK010099507.1:0-25488 GCA_963575035.1 Avahi laniger
ACCAGCCTGAGCAAGAGCGAGACCCCGTCTCTACTAAAAATAGAAAGAAATTAATTGGACAACTAAAAATATATAGAAAAAATTAGCTGGGCATGGTGGCGCATGCCTGTAGTCCCAGCTACTCGGGAGGCTGAGGCAGAAAGATCACTTGAGCCCAGGAGTTTGAGGTTGCTGTGAGCTAGGCTGACGCCACGGCACTCACTCTAGCCCGGGCAACACAGTGAGACTCTGTCTCAAAAAAAAAAAAGAATTTGTTCTGTAAAATTTGGATTCTGTCAAAAGGCTGCATTTAAGGACCTAGAAGGCCACATATGGCCTTAAGGCCGGAGGTTCCCCACCCCTGGTATAGGGAAATAGGCACTCTCTTATAATGCTAGCAACAATGTAAACTGATAAAATCTTTAGGAAGAACAATTTGGCAATCTTTCTCAAAATACTGGTCTAGTAATCTCACTTCGAGGAATGTATCACACACACACATACCACAGATGTCCAAAGACATTGTGTAAATAGGTGTTAAATGGCATATGTAAAAAGCATTCATTGTACTTGTTAACAGATAATGGTATATCTATACAATGGAACATTTTATAGAATATAATATTTTATGGAATAGTCTTTTAAATAAAGATTTTCTAAGGAAGCTCTTTTATGTTATAGTAAAGAATAATCTCCAAGATTCAATATTATACAGAAAAAGCAAAGTACAGAATGATATACATAATCTGCCAGTAAAAATCAGGAGAAAAATATATGCAACTATTCATAAATGCACAGAATAGCTCTAGAGTGAAAGCCAAGAAACTGGTTAACTCCAATTGCCCATACAGAGGACAACTGAGTACCTAGAAGAGAGATTTTTCACTATGTACCTTGTTGTATCTTAGACATTTTGAACCATATGAATGAATTACTTATTTAAAAATAATGATTATATTAAAATTCCCATTCTACATAAAATCCACAGATGCTATTAAATACACAATATCATGGACTTAATTTGTTTCATACTTTTCCTCTTGCCCAGGCTTTAGATATGTCTCCCCCATCCCTCCCAAAAAAGCGCCAGATAGCCATCTTTTTAAACAGAGATGAGCTGTTTGGGTATATTTATCTAAGTCTATCAAAAGCCAAGATCCAGCCGGGCACAATGGCTCAAGCCTGTAATCCTAGCCCTTTGGGAGGCCAGGGCCAGAAGATCGCTTGAAGCCGGCAGTTTGAGACAAGCCTGACCAAGAGCGAGACCCTGTCTCTACAAAAAATAGAAAAATTTCCCAGGCATGGTGGTGTACACCTGTAGTCCCAGCTACTTGGGAGGCTGAGGCAGGAAGAGCACTCGAGTCAAGGAGTTTCAGGTTGCAGTGAGCTATGATGATGCGCCACTATATTCTAGCTGGGGCCACAAAGCAAGACTCTGTCTCAAAAAAAAAAAGCTAAGATCCCTGGCAAGAGGTAACCTTGCAATGTCAAGCCAAAGAATTGCCACCAAGCCACCAAACCACAAAAGCTTGTTTAACTGCTGAGCCTAAAATTAAATAATTTATCTCTCGTTTCAAAGCTGAGCACAGTGGTGCATGCTTATAGTCCCAGCTACTTGGGAGGCTGAGGTAGGAGAATCATTTGAGCCCAGGAGTTCAATATAGTATCCCTGTGAATAATCCATCTTCAAAAGAACTCAGAAAAAGGACATGAACTTTAAAATAGAATACATCTTTAAGACACTGGTTTTGTCATCTAACATACGGCAGAAAAGTTAGTATATTATTGTGTTTACAGAGGAGATTATATAAAGCAATCAATTATAGCTATTTTAGGCCAAGTGTGGTAGCTCACGCCTATAATCCTACCACTTTGGGAGGGTCAAGGTGGGAAGATCTCTTGAAGCCAGGAGTTAGAGATCAGCCTGAGCAATGTAGTGAGGCCCTGTCTCCACAAAAAACTGAAAAATTTGCCAGGTATGGCGTGGCACATGCCTGTAGTCCCAGCTACTTGGCAGGTTGAGGCAGGAAGATCACTGGAGCCCAGGAGTTTGAGCTTGCAATGAGCTATGATGATGCCACTGGACTCTACCCCAAGCAAGAGTGAGACCCTGGTTCTTCCCGTAGTGAGAACTCCTGGTCTAAAAAAAATACATATGTTTTTACATAGATAGATAGATAGACAGATAGATATATACAGAGAGAAGGAGGAAGAGTGCTATTTTAGAAGCCATTAATCACATGTGAGACATCTAAATTTCAGATAGACCTGGATTTAAATGTCTACCCCAGTATTTGTGGCCATATAACACTGGAAGTTAGCCCAGGCAACGCAGTGAGACTCTGTCTCAAAAAAAAAAAAAAAAAATTTAAAAAAGAAAAACAACACTGGAAGTGCTTAAGCTCTCCAAGTCACATCTATAAAGGTATGACTAATAATTCACATTTCACAGATTGCTGGGAAAAATTAACAAGCTATTAGCAAAGTGCCTAGCACAGTGCTCAATAAAATGTTTTATTATCAAGAAACAGCGACCACAACTCATTAATTTTTTTTTTTTTTTTTTTTTAGACAGAGTCTCTGTTGTCCTGGCTAGAGTGAGTGCCGTGGCGTTAGCCTAGCTCACAGCAACCTCAAACTCCTGGGCTCAAGCGATCCTCCAGCCTCAGCCTCTTGAGTAGCTGGGACTACAGGCATGTGCCACCATGCCCAGCTAATTTTTTCTATATATTTTTAGTTGTCCAGATAATTTCTTTCTATTTTTTTAGTAGAGACGGGGTCTCGCTCTTGTTCAGGCTGGTTTCGAACTCCTGAGTTCAAACAATTCGCCCGCCTCAGCCTTCCAGAGAGCTAGGACTACAGGCATGAGTCACCGCGCCCGGCCTACTTTTTGCTTTTTAAGAGAAAGGGTCTCGCTGTGTCACCCAGGCTGGAATGCAGTGACATGACCATAGCTCACCGCAACCTCAAACTCCTGGGCTCAAGTGATCTTCCTGCTTCAGCCTCTTGAGTAGCTAGGAATATAGGCATGTGCCACCACATCCAGCATATTTTTAAAAACTTTTTTGTAGAGATGGGGGTGTCTGACTACATTGCCCAGGCTGGTCTTGAACTCCTGGCCTCATGTGATCCTCCTACTTTGTCCTCCCAAAGTGCTGGGATTAGAAGTGTGAGCCACTGCATTCAGCCCTTAAATATACATTTTGAAGGAAACTTATCTTGAAGACTTCTTTTTTTTTTTTTTTTTGAGACGGAGTCTCGCTCTGTCACCTGGGCTAGAGTAGCGTGATGTCAGCCTAGCTCACAGCAACCTCAAACTCTGGGATGAAGCGATTCTCCTGCCTCAGCCTCCCAAGTAGCTGGCATTACAGGCATGTGACACCACACCCAGCTAATTTCTTTCTATTTTTAGTAGAGATGGGATCTTGCTCTTGCTCTGGCTGGTCTTGAACTCCTGACCTCAAGCAATCCTCCTGTCTTGGCCTCCCAAAGTGCCAGGATTATAGGCGTGAGCCACTGTGCCCGGCCTGAAGACTTTGATATGCTGGTTATTTAGTGTTAACCTCTCTTGGATTTTCCTCAGCTTGTATAAATTTTAAAGTCAAGTTGATTCAAAGAAAAAATTTTTCTTCAAATACACTCATAAAAAAAGTATACAATTTTTTTTTTTTTTGAGACAGAATCTTGCTTTGTTGCCCCTGCTAGTGTACAGTGGCATCATCATAGCTCACTGCAACCCCAAACTCCCAGGCTTAAGTGATCCTCCTGCTTCAGCCCCGCCTCAAGTAACTGGGACTATAGGCATGTACCACTGCGCCTGGCTAATTTTTCTATTTTCAGTAGAGACCAGGGTCTCACTTTTGCTCAGGATCAGCTAGAACTCCTGACCTCAAGCAGTCCTCCCACCTCAGCCTCCCAGAGTGCTAGGATTACAGGAGTGAGCCACTGCGCCCAGCCTGGATACAACTAATTTATGTCTGTGGAAATAAATATACTTGATATATAAAAAATAAAAGATCTCGAATGCTTGCTCTTTCTTACTGTATGTCCACAATCCTAAATCCCCATCACGTTGCATCCTGCATAAGCCTCAATCCAAAGCCTACATGGACTATTTATGGGACTTTTTGGCCTTTGGAATTATTTATCCTAAATATGTTTGAGGCTGGATGGTATATGTATGCTTCCCAAAAGAGGATTCATGAGTTACCCAGTGTCCCAGTTAAAAGAGAAAGCTCAGTATTATCTACCTCCCTCCAACCCAAAACCCGTAAGTGGATTAATTATAATACCTTGTTCATGACATACTATCGTCACTGGTTATACATGGCTTTCTTTTATTTAAATATAATAAACACCAGTGGAACCACTATCCAACAGGTGCAACAGAACACTGACAATAATATTTACCTCTCTGTTTATCCTGTATACCAGCCTCCTGCCTACCTCATCCAGGTAACTACTTGAATGCTGTGTTTACCGTTTCCTTGATTTAAAAAAGCACATACTTGAAAGCAGGCTCTTCTGCTTGTCATTTACATATAGAACTGAAGACGCTGAGGTCATGTCTAGAGTCCCTGTTTACTGTTGAATTAGCAATTGCCCTACATTCAGGATCAGCATGTTACTGCACAGAGCTTAGAAGTGGTAGTGTCAGTTTTCACCGCAGCAGCAGGTCAGGCTATATTTAACATGCATCCTGTTCTGTGCTGAAGAGCTACAGCTGTGGCTCAGTTAGTTTGTGAACAAAGGAAGACAAGTGGGAACTGGGGGACTCTAATGGAACATTGTAACAGGATTCGGTTAGCTCCATTACAAATTAAATGGGCCTGTATTTAAAGGTCTAAGACAGGCTAGTTTCACAATACTATAATCTCCTCCCCCTCTTTTTAAACAGAATCACTACCACACTGACTATAATCTCAATTAAAATGTTTAAAACACAGCTGTGGTGATTTCTATATTTGTTAAAAAATCAGCTAATATAATGTTGAATCATTTGGTCTAAAAACTGGGGCATAAACACCATAATATGCAGAAATGTTTAGGAAAAATTGCAGTCCCAGGCATACAAACTGTAACATAAGAGTAAAAACTCACTGATAATTTGATAGCTATAGAACATATAAGCACAATGGTTACTCTTGTTGAGTAAGTATATATTACAACCTTCCTAGGGAACTACTTGAAAGAGAACACTGCTTAAAGGTCAGTGTTCTGCTGCTGTTATTACCCCAAGGAAAATCCTCCTGGAGAGAAAGCTGTACTACTCTTGAGACAGGGGAATGTTTTTGGGACTCTTCTGAGCTTGAACAGTTGATATGCCAGGCCAAGATCATCTCAATGTAACAAAGCAAGGGTAATTATAAAGTTTAGTCTTTGGTTCCAAAAAATATATGCAAAAACCCATGGCAGGGAGGGGAGCAAGGATGCCACTTTGCACAATTATGACTAACTAAATTGAGAGTACAATGGAGCTAAGAAAATCCCCTGACCATCCCAGGATATACTGATATAATAGTCTTCTGAACAGGGAAGGTGACAGTCCTAACCTACACTGAGCTGGCTAGAATGCATTCCCTTTTGCATACTGCACTATGAAAAGAAATCTAAAAACATCAGAGTTCAAGCAGAGGGGAACTTCCGTGTTGGTAAGTGAAGGACAAAGTTGCTGGAGAGTTTTTAAGACTGGGAAAGAGATCAAGGTTTCACACATGTGAAGGTCTATTACAGGAGGAGGATTAAATTTGTTCTACATGATTCCAGAGGCATCAGAGTTCACATAAAACAAGGGCAGCTAGAACTCAAAAGACCCTGAGATGTTCCAAAGAAACTAGAGAGGAAGGGACACACTATTCTATAATATCACTGATAATATGAGAGTGTGAACTCCAACATGAAAGAGGAGGAGGATGGAGCCTTTAAAACTTCATCTAATACTGAGATTTTAAGATTGCTCTGGCCCTCCTCACGACCAAGGCTCTATGGAGAAAATGGCATTTTCTTTCATGTATCCTGTCTGTTCTATATCCACTCCAAAGGCTTAACCCAGACTGATCAGAAACATGATTGCAGATATTGGAAAAACTTCTACAGTCAGGGGAATTGGGTTTTAGTCTTTATTCTGCCATTAACTAATTTACCCTGGATGAATATCTTAGGCTCTGTATAAAACTCAGACTCTTTATCCATAAAATTAAGGAACCATATTAGAATATATCCAGCTCTATAATAACTCTTCCATTTCTGAGCTGAGGTACACTAATATTTTCTCTATCACATGTCACTAAATTTACAATAAAAATTAAGATGTTAATGTCGACATTTCTTTTTTTTTTTTTCCATGCAATATGGTCTTGATATATTGCCCAAGCTGGGTGGCTTATACTATCTTCCTACCTTGGCCTCCTGCATAGCTGGCACTACAAGTATGCACCACTGTGCCTGGCAATGTCCACATTTATAACAGTCAACTAATACTTGAATGATTCCTACAAGACTCCATCTTATTTAAAAATCTCAAAAATAACAAATAATTTTTTGTGTGTTTTAATTTTTGATTTGGTTAAAAGGGGATAAATAAAAACAGAAATAGGATTAACAAAAGTTATCATGATTAGATAAGAGGTATATTTAACTAGTATAGCACACATTTTTAAAAAATTACTTATGTCCTCTGGTTGTAGAGTAGATATTACTTTGGATTTAATATTTAATATAGAAAAGTTAATATAAAACCTGAGCTCAGCCTAACTGCAAAGTTCACTTTAATTGCTTCTAATCTTTTGTGGTATGTAATATGAGTTGTTTTTTTTTTAAGAGATGTGATCTCATATCTGGCCTTGAACCCGTGGGCTCAGCCTCCTGAGTAGCTAGGACCACAGGTATATGCCACCATACTCAGCTCTATGACTTACTATTAAAGTTAACCAGAAAGGAGACATTCAAGAGTTACGGAGTTAAGAAACTATCAGATATGTGAGTTTTTGAAATTTTATTTTATGAATTTACACTAAGACTTTGCAGTACTTTAGGATTTTCTAAGCCTCTAAAAATTTTACCTTCAAAGGCAAAATCCAAATACCATAAACAATGAATCAATTGGCAAATATCAGAAATTCATTTTGGAGCTCAAGTTAATCATCAAAAATACAATTTGTAAAAATCATACAGTCGATGATCTGAGGTATCCAGGAGTAATGTTAATGTTAGTTCCCCCTCCCTTTATTTATTTATTATTTATTTGTTTGTTTGTAGAGACGAGGTTTCACTCTTGCTTTGGCTGGTCTCAAAATCCTTAACTCAAGCAATCCTCCCACCTCAGTCTCCCAGGGTGCTAGGATTACAGGCGTGAGCCACCGTGCCCGGCCCTATTTTTAAATTTTTAATTTTTTTAGAGATGGAATCTTACTATGTTGCCCAGACTGGACTTGAACTCCATGGCTCAAGCAATCCTCCTATCCTAGCCTCCCAAATAGCTTGTACAGGCACATGCTATCACACCCAGCTCCTTTCTCCTCTTCTTCAATTACTGTTTAGCATCACTGAGTTCTATCAAGTCCCCTGATGGGAGGCAATGAGAGAATTCAACAGCCAGTCCCTGTCCTCTGTGGGGCTACAATCTGGGAACTTTTCTTTTCATTTCTCCTTTTTTTTTTTAATTGAGACAGAGTCTCACTCTCTTGCCTGGGCTAGAGTGCTGTGGCATCAGCCTAGCTCACAGCAACCTCAAACTCCTGGGTTCAAGCGATCCTCCTGCCTAAGCCTCCCAGGTAGCTGGGACTACAGGCATGCATCACTGTGCCTGGCTAATTTTTTCTATTTTTAGTTGTTTGGCTAATTTCTCTCTATTTATAGTAGAGATGGGGTCTCACTCTTGCTCAGGCTGGTCTCCAACTCCTGAGCTCAAGGAATTCTCCCACTTTGGCCTCCCAGAGTGCTAGGATTACAGGTGTAAGCCACCGTGCCCGGCCAAGGAACTTTTCTTACTCCTGTGCCCCACATAATGAATGGAGCAAAAATGAAATTGCTTTTACAGCCACCCTCATTTCTCTGTATCGTCTGTTTTTGCAACATATCTCCACATATTCAAAAGATGAAATACATCAAGTTTTCACAAAACCTTTCTAGAAATTCTAATTTGTTGCCTACCCCACCCCATACTCCCAAATCTCTCAATCTGTGGCAAATAAGAAAGAACAGGTTCTAGCTTTGGTCTTTTTTTAGAAGTAGAAATGTCTTCCTTTTTAAGGAAAATGAGCTGAAACACCCTTCCAGACCTGCTCAATAAATCTCATATTCAGGTATATCACAAATGAGTGAAAGGTCATCACTCAAGGTCTCACTCTTTGTTTCAGTGTGAAAAGTACTATGAATAGTTAGTACAACTGCCGAAAGAAGGAATAGGCAACATTTTAAAAGCCACTATTAAAAAAAAAAAAAAAGCCAATGTATATTTGGGAGAGTCTCTATTTTTTTTCAAATCTGATTTTCATAATAGTAGCCGCCTCTCTACCTCCTCGCTTCATCATTAAGTAGGCAGTGACATTTATACCAGCTGTGCATAAAAAAAAAAAAAAAGCACAGCAAGATATCAGAACTGTCAAGTATTCCCAATACAAGTATGACAGATCAGATGTAGTAGTGAACATGTGTTCATACTATTCTTTAGGAATTAAAAAAACCTTGAGGGATATCCTTTAGCACAGGGTTCTAGCCACTATGGCCTGCTGTTCATGGGAGGCAGCTAAAATGCCATAAGAAAAAGACTAGACTAAAAAAAAAAATCTGAATCCACTCTCAGCTCTGCTGCTTACTAGTTGTGTGACCTTTGGAAAGTACAACTCTGTAAATGTCACTAGAATTGGGTTAGATAATGAATAGAAAACTGCTATGCAAATTTCGGGTGTTGCTCTAATTTACACATATACCTTCTGTTTACACACAAATGTACTCTTCTACTATACCATTCGCACCCCTGCCCCAGGCACAGATAATCAAGGTTTACCAGACACCTTTCAGTTTCTGCATATATTGCCCAACTTGCCCTCTGATCCTCATTTACTGAGAACATATACAGTTGATCCTTAAACAACACAGGTTTGAAAGTGAGGGTCCACTTACATGTGGCTTATTTTCAATCAAATGTAGATTGAAAATTCAGTATTCTTGGGATGTGAAACCTGATTATACAAAGATCCTATGGAGAGCTGATTTTTATACTCTACAGGACCGGCTGCAGGATGTACATTTGGTTATACGTGGGTGGTCCTGGAACCAATCTCCCATTTTTTCCAGGGGACCTCAGTATTCTTAGGGGATTGGTTCCAGGACTCCACCTCCACCTTCCCCAGGATACGAAAATACATGGATGCTCAAGTACCTTATATAAAATGGTGTAGTATTTGCATATAACTTATGCAAGTCCTCTTGTATACTTTAAATCACCTCTCGATTACTTACAATACCTAATACAATGTCAATGCTATGTAAATAGTTGTTATACTGTATTGTTTAGGGAATAATGACAAGAAAAAGATGTATGCACATGTTCAGTACAGATGCAACCATCCATTTTTTCCCCCAAATATTTTCAATCCACAGATGGTTGAATCCATGGATGTAGAACCCACAGATACAGAGGCCCAACTCTATTCATCCTCTAAGACTTAACTCAAATATCACTTATTCATAGAAGCCTTGCAGAATCCTTCCTGTGGAATCTGTTATATATCACTGATCTTTTAATGTGCTTCCTTTATACCTTGGTTATGGTGACTCAGACCTCCTGCACCATAGTCTGTACTAGTGTGACTGGAAAGCCCTGGGAGACAGGGTGCCACATCTTATTTACCTTCCTTGCTCCCTTGTATTTGGGACTTGAGATTTAATACCAGCTTTGCAACTAAGTAGTGAACTCAGCCTATCTAGATCTGTGATAGAAGATGGTTGGTCTTTAATTATTTTTCTATAGTAGAGTAATACAGAATCAGAGAGAGAACTAAAATTCTATATTCATGTTTCAGAATCTTTAGAATTTTCATATTGGACAATAGTTATAGGCAGCTTTCACTGAATTCCTATTTAGACACAATTTCATGACTATATAAATGATAAAGCCAAGATTAAACTCTGAAATTGTTACCTAAAAATCTTATCTTGGGAAATTTTCAATTATTAAGATGATTAATATTCCTGAGTTCTCAAATGTATTAATTTAAAAAACATAAATTTATACACCAACTTGCTACATTTATATAAACAGCTTCTTTTTATCCTTGTGCCAACAGCTGTAGCAGCAGAAACAGAACCAGTACCATCTTGTACCAACACCACTACTTGATTCAGCAAGTTGGCAGGGCTACAGGGGAGCAGGTTCTTTACCTGTGTAAATCTCCTCAAGGATAAGAACTCTATCTTAATACATTCCTAATATTCCCAACATCTAGTTCCATGTCTTGCAAATGGATAGCATTCAGCAATGTTCACTGAATTAATGTCCCTGAATTCCATTCTCTAGGTACTGTGATTTCACTATATGTTCTGGAATAAAAGATGCCCTTGTCAGCAACAGACATTAATGGTAAAATAGACTATAAAGTATAGATTTTCATATCTAGTCTCAAGGTTATACATTAACATGTATTTCTAGTAACAATGTATTTAAAAACCCAACCATATACCAATATGCAATCCACGGTAACTACTTCATGACTCTAAGAAAAGAAAGCTCCTGAGTCATCACCGTTTCAAGAACACACAGATGAACTTACCATCATCTAATGTGATGTCCTGTAGACCAATGGTTGCAAAGTGAGGTTCCCGATCTTCAGGCTCAGGTTTAATGCTCACAGTTGCCCCATCAGGTGGAAATGAAGCTGGATCGCACAAGCTTTGACATATTAAGGATGAAGATGCAGAAAGACCTCCCTGGCCTGTACTCTGTGCTTGAGTTGAGTGCTGTCCAGAATGCATTCTGGTGTCTGGAGATGGTGATGAGGCAGTTCCTGAGCTAGGAGATTGGTAAGGCATAGGCTGCAGCTGAGGAGATGGTGGCCCAGAGAGTGGTGAACTAGCCAGGGGATGAGAGGTTGCTGAGGAAGCTGTTGTAGCTGACCCTGAATGTGAAGGACCATATGTAATAGGTTGTAACTGAGGGGAAGGCTGACCTGTGATCTGGTTAGCTACTGGAGAAGAAAGAGATCTTTGTCCTGTATTTGAACAGTGGTATCCCACTGACTGCAGATGAGGCGGGGCATGCACAGAATGAGGTGTATGTGCTAAGAGATGTCCTGTTGCACATGAATTTGAAGAATGAAATGATATGGATGACAGTGGTTGACAGCCAAGATTTACTAAACTAGGAAGAGCTACATCCTGCTGAAACAAAACTGGATCAAATTCTTGACCAGAGGCAGCATTAATAGGAAGACAAGTTGGTCCATTGTACACAACATTAGTTTGCATAGGCTGATAGGAAGACCCCACAGGTGTTCGTGTGACTTGAAAAGGCTGGTGTACAACTGGAGAAGGTATCATATGCTGTTCTTTACCAGCACTCTCATCCCTACACTGCGAATGTGGCAGATGGGATGAGGTTACCATGGATGCATATGCTTGCTGGATGGGACACACCAAGCTTCTCTGTGTTGATAGTACACTGTCATGTGGGTGCCCTGGATCAGAGGTAGGACTCTGGGTTTGGACAGGATGAGGCACAGGCAAAGATGGAACTGAGGTCAAATCAATCTCTTCTCTGTGTTCTTGTTTCATCAAAACTAGAAAGAAAATGATTAAAGCAGATGTTATTACATAATACATAAAATAATTATGATAGGCCTTCATTCTAGGTTACCCAACTATATGCATCCAAGCCAGAGGGGGCAAACTCAAACACCTTCAGGGAAGGCAGTTCATGTAAAATATTGTGTGTGTAGACATACATACATGTGCACACATGTACATATATTTTTGCTTGTGAATATATAGATATCTCTGGGAAGACTCACAAGAAACTGATAAGTGCTAGATTTATTGCTGGGAAGAGAAACTAGGTGACTAAAAGAGGCAAGAGGGAGATTCACTTTTTACTGTATATACTTTTTTGTGCCTTTTAAATGTTTTTAACTGTGTATATACTACATATTGAAGAATAATAATTTTTTAACCCCCACCCCAAATCCTACAGTCTAATAAAGCACTGAATTTGGGGATCCCTGCTCTGAAACATTCCAGTCACCTGGTTTTGCATGTCACATGATATACCAGAAATCACAAATCTGACATTCATAGAGCTTCTGGTTTACATGCATCTCATTTGATTCTACACCGCCATGGGAGGATCAAAAGTAGTGCTAAAATCCATAAAAAGCTAATAAATTCAGCAAAGTTGCAAGATACAAAAATCAACATGCAAAAATAAGTTGCATTTCTATAAAGTGGTAATAAACAATCCAAAAGAAAATTAAGAAAACAATTCTGTATTCAATAACATCAAAAAGAATATTTAGAAATAAATTTAACCAAGGAGGGCAAGACTTATACACTGAAAACTGTAACACTGCTGCACGAAACCAAAGATCTACATAAATGCAAAGACCTTTTAGGTTCATGGATTGAAGACTTAATATTGCCAAGATGATAATACCTCAGTATGATCTTCTGATTCAATGTCATCCCTATCAAAATTCCAGTGATGTTGTTTGCAGAAATAGAAAAACTTAGCCTAAAATACACATGGAATCTTAAGGGATCCCAAATAGCCAACACAATCTTGAAACAGAAAAACAAAGTTGGAGGATTCATACTTCCTGATTTAAAAACTTACTACAGACTGGGAGCGGTGGCTGATGCCTATAATCCTAGCACTCTGGGAGGCAGAGGTGGAAGGATCACTTGATCTCAGGAGTTCAAGACCAACCTAAGCAAGGGTGAGACCCCATCTCTACTAAAAATAGAAAAATTAGCCGGGCATCATGGCACATGTTTATAGTCCCAGCTATTAATACTCAGGAGGCTGAGGCAGGAGGATCCCTTGAGCCCAGGAGTTTGAGGTTGCAGTGAGCTACAATGGCACCACTGTACTCTAGCACAGGTGACAGAGTCTCAAAAATAAATAAAATAAAATAAAATAATCTGTAGGGGAAAAAACTTACTATGAAGCTACAGCAATCAAAATAGTGTGGCACTGGCATAAGGATGGACATAGAGACCAATGCAGAAATAAAGTCTCACATATTTGGTCAACTGATCTTCGAAAACAAAGGTGCCAAGACTATTTAATGGGGATAGAATGGTCCTCTTTAACAAATGGTGATGGGAAAGCTAGATATCCACATGTCAAAGAATGAAATTGAATCCGTATCTTATATAATATACAAAAATTAATTCAAAATGGATCAAAGACCTAAATTTAGAGGCCAAACCATAAAACTCGTGGAAGGAAATACAGGACAAATCTTCATGACCTTGGCTTTGTAGTGGTTTCTTAAATCAGACTTCATCAAAATTAAAAACTTTTGCATATCAATAGACACTATCAAGAGAGTGAATGGGAAAAATATTCACAAATAATGTATCTGAAAAGAGTTTAATATTCAGAATACATAACAAACTCCTACAACCCAACAATATTAGAGCAGAGATTTGAATGTGACCCTAGGATTGACATAGAGGGAGATACACATGCATATGTGACTCTATGTGTGTGAGGGTATGTGAGTTCTTTTCGCTAGGATTGCTAGTTACAAAGACCAGACCTACAGATGCCAGCTAGTAAGAGCTTACCCAAGAGTAAAGCCAACAGAAAGAAATGCAGTGTTAGGAAGAAGAGAAAGGCTGAGCCCTAAGACAACACTGTTTGAGCTGAAACCATGACTGAAATCAGCCTTCCAGTTAACCTTCCAACTACATGGGCCAATAAATTCTCTTTTTTGTTTAAGCTAGTCTGAATTGGGTTTCTGTCATTTGCAGTGAAAGATCCTAATTCACTTCAAGACAGTCTTTATGAGGTTATTTTCCCTACCTTATAGATGAGTACATTGAAGAGGAGTTTAATGACACTAAGATCTCACAGCAGTAAAGTGGCATCAAAAGGACTTGAACCCAGGTTTTTCTGCCTCCAAAGTCCACACTTTTAATCACTGCAGTACACTGTATTACAAAGGGAGATTTCACTTCACCATCTGTCATGCAAGCAGAGGCTATGAATATCAACCATTATCCTTTATCACATCAAAAAAGGGACCAAATCCATGATTTAGGATGAATCTACCTGATGAAATGACTGCTCAAAGTAGGAGTCAGTGCATTTTGTTTATTTTATTTAATGTGCATATCACAAGAGAAAAGAGCCATTAGTTAATTTATTAGGTGTCAATATAATTGATTTCACTGTTTCCCTTAGCAAACACTTGTAGTCCACTTTTCTAAAAAGTATCTACTTCAGCCTCCTATTGAAGTGCTATAACTCATTAAAAATTTTTTTCTGAACTCACATCTTATTGTTCCGTTCAAGTTGTAATACTGATTAACATAATTAAAAATTTCATGATCTTCACAAAATGTAAGTACTTAATTTTATGTCAAAAGAAGGTAACAATGACACCTAAAGCAAGGTCAAATCTCATCTGACTATTTATTAAACTCCTGCCAAATCTCTTCATATAAACATGTTCTCAATCTGAGGAAATGAAGGTTCTGAAAGGTTAAGTACCTTATTTAAGGTCACTTGGTTAGTTCAAGTCTTTTGCTCAGGCTAAGAATTAAGACCCTGATAGTGTATTTTATTGTAAGAGAAGTAGTTAATGAAGCACTTGTTTAGAGGTACATTTGAATTCTTCGTTTTACTCTGGCTTCCTAACAAGAACAGAATGGGCTCATGATCCATCTGTTTTAACCTCCAAACCTGGCAATTGGTGAGCCGAGGCCTAACAACGCGACAACCCAAAAGACAGAGAGAAAGGTTATCGCCAGTCTTCTCGTTGCTTCTGCAGCAATGCTCATGTTCCTGACTCAGGGCTCCATCCAGGTTCTGATTCTTGCTCAGGTGTTTCAAGTTCACTCTTTTTACTGGCTCCTGACCTCCCTAATGTCTTCAGTGTACGTACTTTTCTTCTGACTTCTGGCAGAAATAGAATTGTGTCCCTGGACCACTAGATTCTTTTTTTCTCTTCTACTTCAGCTCCTACTCTGGTTTCAGGGAAGCCACAGTGAATCCTATACCCAGAGTTACAATTCTATATAAGGAGAGAGAATATCCAAGAAAGCCTCCTACTCCCATCACTTAATTAATCCTGATGGACGAAGTAGGGCCCTTGGTTACATAAGTGGTTGGTTACCATGAACTAAAAACGTGGGACTCTCTCATGGTCATTCATCATAAAAAAAAAAAAAAAGGGACTAAAAAGAGGGGCTGAAAACTAAAGCATAACAGTCATCTTTTTTTGCATGATTCAATCCTATTACTATGTGCCTGACCCATATCCAGACATGCAAATTGAGAGTTTCACTCTGCTAAACTGAGTGTTACTTTCCACTCTGCCAAATCCAGTATTTCCCTTGGTGTCCATAAGAGGTTCAGATTCCAACCTTACCAAACCACAGAATTAATCAGTGCTGGTCCATCCAAGCTAATTTATTCTTATTTGGACAGAAATACAGTTAAAGGGACCTTACAATATCTAGAATAAACTGAGTTTTAGAAACACAGAAACTGTATTCTTTTTTTTGGTTGCAATTGTCAAAGAGAATGAACTCTAACTTTTGTGTTATACATGTTCATTCTCAAATTTAGGATGTTGATGCATGAAGGGATTCAGAAAAAAGAAAATCAACTGGTCTAGTAGTTTTCAAACCATGGGTAGCCTGATGCTCCCCTTCAAGTAGCAGATGTGGAAGAGTAGGATGCAGCAAGTAGAAGTTCTGGATTTCCTTTTCCAATGTAAACAGAACAGCTTAGCTAGCTTTCATTCTTTTTTATACATTGGCTTTTACATAAGGCTTTATATGAAGAATAAAACAATATAAACAATATGAAAACCACCAAATTAGTCTTTTACTCTTATTGGGTACTGTCTGTGGCAGGGCTGAGACCTGATCTCCTGACAAAAGCAGATTTGTCCCACAATCAGAGCCATCACAATCCAAAAGTCAGTCTGTCCAGTCAACTACTTACAAAATAGAATATACTTTCTCACAGGCACAATGTTAAACATGAGAGTTTGGCTCTAATGCTGCCCATAAAAGCCACATTAGTCCCAAACTAGAGCTCAGGTGGTACCTCTACTGCAAATAACTTCTGCTGGGCTTCAGAGGGAGACATATTGCTTCAATAACTTCAGGCATGGTCAGGTGGGGGAATCCTGCATCAGAAGCTCTGAAGTTAGAGGCTGGGCAGAAGTTTAGGCAGCACCACTAGGGTGGTCAGGGGACTTTGGAAATCACATATATATGCTGGGAACTGTCTTCATTTTATAAAGAAACTGACTGCTGGACAAATAATGCTAAATATGATATCTAATAAAAATAATTTAAAAGCATCAGCCATTTGCAATTAATGACCCACTGGATATTGATATTGGTCAGATCCCTATTGCAAGAAAGTTGCCAAAAAGGTAATAAATTAACAAATCCTTTAATAATAAACAAGCAATATATGAATATCTATAATTTTTATAAGTAAAATTTAAAAAGGAATTGTCATAAACAAAAAGTTAAAATTTCTAATATAAAGGATTCATACAAATTAATATGATTAAAAAAACCCACTAATATACCAAAGACTGGGTCACAGAATAGAATACTAAGAAGCTATCAAAATTCTGTAAAACTCTATCCACTGATGATGAAAAATAAAAATATTCAGTAATAAAATTATAAATGGGCTGCTGGTCCCATTTCCATTTTTAAAAAGTTATGTTTATATATACGGATCAAAAGAATCTAGAAAGACATAATGACAGTTTCAGTGTAGAAAAGAACACGAATATTTAAAAATATTCCTTCCACCTGTCTTTTTACAAATTTACAGTAATATATTGGCTTCTGCAAAAATTTTATGCAAAATTTCATTGTAGAACAAAAATGAAAAAAGCAAAGTGTTACAGAGAAAAGACAATGATCAACCAGAACAAGTACTGTCCAAAACTCACTCCTGTGAGTCCATTCTTCCTTCTGTTAGTAGTATATGCCACTTGATTTATATTCTGTCAACCATAAAGCCAGTCATGACAATTATAGTCTAATCCAATGTTTTCCCTCCAATTCTGGGCTCCACTGATTTCCATTCTCATATGTAATGCCTTCTAGGATTCTGCCTTTTATTGTTCTCCAAATTCATGAATTAGTGACATAAAGGCACCATATCCTCTCCTATTTGCCTTTGATTTACTATAATTAGAAGGCAGTAATCAAAACCTCGAATCCACTGGTCCTACTGCTTTTTTTGTGTAATCCCAGAAGTCCTCACCCTTCTTATTCAGGTTAGAGTTTACAGTGCTTCCCATAGCTCACTGCAACCTTGAACTCCTGGGCTCAAGTGGTCCTCCTGCCTCAGCCTCCCTAGTAGTTGGGACCACAGGCACACACAACCAGGCCTAGCTAATTTTTCTTATTTTTTGTAGTGAGAGGGTCTAGCTACATTGTGATCTTCCTGCCTCAGTCTCTCCAAGTGCTGGGATTACAGGTGTGAGTCACCATACCTGGCCAAATCTCACTTCTTATAGCTCTTTTAATACTCCATGATCCCACTAAGCACAAGGTCTTTGCATATGTTACTGCCTTTTATCTGGAATGTTCTTCCTCACTTTAATACAGTATTAATAATTAATACTATAGACTCTATAGTCAGACTGCCTGGGTTCAAATCCCATCTCTGCCACTTATTATTACCTGTGTGACCTCAGTTTATTCATTTGTAAAATGAGGACAGCAACAGTATCTACCTCATAGGGTTAAGGAAAGCTAAATGAGTTGTTATGTGTAAACTGCATCTTGCATACACTAAATGCTCTATATGTTTACTAAATAAATAAACAAAACTGAAATGTACTCTAGAATAATAGGAGCCCAGATTCTGGAGCTGGAATGCTTGTGTGTAAAGTTGGGCTCTAAGACTTATATTGTATACTGTGAAACCTTAGGCATATTACTTAACCATTCAGTTTCCTTATCAAAAGACAGAAATCCTACCTCATAGGTCTATTATGAAGAGTAAATTAATTAATATAGCAAGGGCTAAGAAAAAGACTAAAAACATAGCAAATGCTATATAACTACAAACTACTACTATCATTTTCCAGTTACAACTCAAGCATCATTTCTTCATGGAAGCCTTTCTCAATCTGTTAGTCTAGGCAAGGGTCCCTCTGTTATTTGCACCCACAGCATTGTATACCTTTCCTTCAGAGTTCTAACCTCAGTTTCTAATTACAAATTTGTTAATTTATTTAGTGACTTATTAACTTCTATTGGTCTCTCTAGACCATAAATTCCATGCAAGGAGAGACTGAGATATGTTTTGCCACCTAGTAGACACTCTCAAATTACTGAATTAAAAAAATGGCTAACCAAAATCTTTAGTTTTTGTAGTCTGTATGAAAATGATCTGAAATATTTTATTACCAAGTAATATATTAACATTATAAAGTAATAATAATTTTCAGATTTTGGAACACAAGTGGCCTTTAGAAACTATAAAGGAAATATAACCAGGCTTTAAAAGATGAGTAACAAATGAATAACCATTAATATTAATAATAACCAATGCCTTCTCAAATACAAGTGTTTGTTATTTTCATTTACTATAAACCATTGAAAAAGTTTTTAGAAGAATAAGTTTTAGAGACTAAAATTCACTATGATTTTTTATCATTATATGCCCTGGCAACTAGCACAGTGCCTAGCACAGAGAAGACCTCTATAAATATTTGTTCTTTAAGTATGTAACCATCAGCATGAAATACTGCATACATTTAAGTGTCACAATCAAAAACCGGAAAGTTACAACACTTGAACTATTGCAAAAAGAGGCATGGAAGCCTCCTTTGTGGGTGTATCTATAAAATCAGGAACTCTGACATCAACATTATATCCCCCACAGCCCATGTTATGGTACAGATGTTGCTTGCCAAATGAAAATTCAATGAGAGATTTTTCACCTGATTGTGTATGGTTGAGATGAAGACACAATGAAGTAGGTACACTGCCTTTTTGCAGTGCCAAGGACACAAGGGGAGTTCATGACCCAGGAGCACACACATACAGACACCTGCCCCTCTGTAATGCTGGTGATTTCTGATAGCTTCTGAAAAAAGACTTCAAACCTACAGTCCATCTTCTAATTTCCTTATAATAAATCACTACGAAATAACAACTGAGAGCTCATCTAATATTTAAAGTCAACACAAACTTTAGATTAGGTATATGTTGGTATTTTTATTGATTATAAGCACCCTACATCTTAAACATTCTAAAAAAGGATTCACTGAATAACTTTTTACTCATTATGAAAGAAAGTCCTATAGCAAACCATCACGACAACTCATACCTGGTGTGTAAGTAAAACGTTGAGACTGGCTTTTTTTCCTCTTGCCATTGCAAAGATAAAAGTGCACCTGCACTGCAGCTGTAACTGCTGGGTTATGATATGGAGGAACTTCAAGGACAATGTGAGCCTAAGGAGCATGGAAAGCAAGATTGTGTTACACTCAGAACTAAAAATGAAATGCACCTGCCAAACTCAGTGAAACTCATGAGTCTCTAACTACAAGGGCTTTCCCATCACAGATAATTGTGTACATCAACTGGTCAGAAAAGTCATCTGGAGATTTACTATATGGATACATCGGTCTTGACAGAGATAAGACTTTTAATCATTAAAGGAGAAATTGCTTTTTTACCCATCCAATTGTGTTACTAATTGTAGCAGAAATAAAAACAGTCTTACATACTATGTGGTGAGATATTTTGCTCTACTGAATATTACATGTTACTATTAATTTTAATAGGAAGTCCATTCTGGTTTTATTTATTTACTTTTTTAAGAGATGAGGTCTTGCTCTGTCTCAGTATCCTGATAGTTGAGATTACAGGCAAAAGCCATCTTGCCTTGACCACTCTGGTTTTTAATCATGTTTGGTATTTCTCAAATTGCAATATAAATTTTTTTTTTTCTTTTTTTGAGACAAGGTCTCACTGTTGTCCGGGCTAGAGTGTAGTGGCATCATCACAACTCACTGCAACCTCAAATGTCTGGGCTCAACTGATCCTCCTATCTCAGCCTCCTGAGTAGCTAGGACTAAATGCACACACCACCAAGCTTGGATATTTAAAAATTTTTTTTGTAGAGACAGGATCTTGCTATGTTGTCCAGGCTGGTCTTGAACTCCTGGCCTCAAGGAATCCTCCTACCTTGACCTCCCAAAGTGCCTGTAATCATGAGCCACCAGGCCCAGCCCAGATTTTGTAAGTTTTATATTCAAAATGTTCTAAGTTGGCTTTACATAAAATCTGTATTCATATCAAAAATAATTTTACACAAGCAGGGTGAAAACCTTTAGCTCCAAACCAAATGCAATCCTCAACCTAATTGCTCCAGATCTTTGGAAAGCACAGTGGGAAATAGTATTCCCTGTTCCAGAGAAAACTTTGTCTCCATTTCAACCACGATGAAGGGACCACAGCTTTCAATGTGGAATCCTAGAAGACTTAATAAAGTAGCTGAGGAAGTAGGATTAGTGTGTTAAATACACAAATCCCAAAAGGCTTGTCCTCCTCCTATCCTTTACCCACTATATATGTTCTTTACTGAATTTTTTTTTTTTTTTTTTTTTAGTAGAGACGGGATCTCACTCTTGCTCAGGCTGATCTTGAACTCCTGATCTTGAGCGATCCTCTCGCCTCACCCTCAAAGAGTGCTAGGATTATAGGCATGAGCCACCACGCCCGGCCCTACTGAATTTGTTTGGATTTCTTCACTGAATTCAGAGAAATAAATAAATGATAATTTCAATAAGAACCTTCTGATAATCTTCTTTCATTTCTAATTTCTCTCTTTCTATATACAAAAAAAAGAGGAAAGACACCAGTTGGTTATCTTTTCTGAACTTTAATACCAGGCAAGCATCTTACTTCCAAACTTCTAAAAATTCCAATTTACTTTTCTATTACTCAATATATAAAAGACTACTCATCTATACCACAAAGCATCATTCTTCAATTTTCTCATTAAGCTTCTTAAATATTTCTTAAGAATTAAGGTAAATTTCTTACCCCTTGACATTTTTCCCTGATTATTTTCCCTTCTACCTCCCATTGAGGTCGTCCATCTATTGAAAGAAACAATTTAGGGTTAAAAGCAATTCATGTCAGAAAGCATACAAACAAAATCAAATGCATGTAGTATCATAAATTCATTGGCAAAGGGAATCCTTTTCTCACTGACTTTCATTATGAAAATAAAATGTGTATGTGTACTAATGGGGAAAAAATTAGGAGAATGATCTTGGGCTGCCCAGGTTAGCAGACCCCACCAAGTTCATTCTACCCATCTACCCAAATGATGTCTGAAAGTCATGAGAGCACCCCCACAAAGCGGTGTCCAACTTTTGCTTGTGTACCTCAAGTGATGGGAAACTCAGTTCCTCAGCAGGTAACCCATTCCATCCTTGGATAATAACTGCTGCTAGAAAGCTTCTCATGATAAATAAAATCTGTTCCTATGGTATAAAAGACTACTCATCTATACCATAAAGCAGCATTCTTTAATTTTCTCCAACAACTGGTCTAAGTACTACTCCCTGCAGCCACTAAACAAAAAAAAAATGTTGAGTGCTTCTCTGTGAGATAGTATTACAGATGTTGAAAAGCAGCTATGTCTGCATGCGTCTCCTCTCTCGCTAACATTCCCAATTCTGCACCTATCCCTTACACAACACTTCAGCCTTCCTGATCACTCTTCTTTGAACATGCTTCTCCAGTGTGATCATCTTCCTCCAAACGCACCAGGCCTAGGAGGACTGCATAGCCCAGGTGAGAAATGACCATGCACAGTAGACAGGCTCTTGCCATCCTATGTGGAGATGCTGTGTTTGTTAATGAAAGCTTTCTTGGCAGCTGTACCACGCTGACTCTCACACTAAGTATGTGGTCAACAAGTACCCCTCAGTCTATCACATTTCCTACTGCCAAGTTCCCATAGTGTGCACTTAAATAGCTGGGGTTTTCTTTTTGCCTAACCCTTGTAACATTAATTTCTCCCAGTAGGGAGATTTCATTTTGTTGAATTACTTGACAAGATCTTCTTAGATAATGATGATGGTCTTTAAAAATATTTGTTAGGTTTTCCAGATTTGTGTCACCTAAAGATTTGGCTAACACATTTTTGTCTCTTTATCCCAAGTGAACTACTCACTTGGATACAGCCCCATCTGCTGATAAAAGTCTCACTCCAAAGTGATGTGCAGCTATTCCAAAGCATTCTTTTTGTGTCATGGGCATTCATCCAGTGACTAAGCTATAAAAGTATCTTTACAGCTAGCATGACTACTTGATTTGGTCTGTGAAGGTAACAGGAGAGACTTCATTAAATGCCTTCCAGATTGTAACTATCATTTCCCAGTCTGGTAACTAGAAAATGGCCACTTCTGCTGCACATGAAATACTACAGACAAGTGCTATGACAATATAGAATTATAACTTAGTCCAGCAATCATTTGCTGGATCCTATATGCCAGACACTTTAGATTACTAAGATAACTGAGAGAGGATGCCCTGCCATCAGTCTGTGGATGAAAGGCAAACACAAACAGTTCATTATAATAAAACATGGTGGGTACAATAACTAGTAACGGTGCATTCTGGATAAACCAAGAGTAGAGGTCAGGGTCCTTAACCTAATCTTGGGGTATGAGAGTGAGACATGGAAGGCATCCTGGAGGAGCTCTTGAACTGAAACTTAAAGAGGAGATGAAACTCATAATGTGGGGGAAGGGCAGGCTGGCCAGAAGAGACAGCATGAGCAAAGGCAAGATGACAAAAAACTACGAGATACAGAGAACTGTAAGCACCTGTGTTGATGGAGTATAAAGTATGAGGCAGGGAGCAATAAGAGAGAAGGCTGAAAACACAGGCAGCAGATTATGGCCTGAATGCCACATTAAAGAGCCTGTAAAATGAACGGGATCATTGAAGGTGCTTTTTATTGACTGATTGATTGATTGATTGAGACAGGGTCTCACTATGTTGCCCAGGATGGTCTTGACCTCCAGGGCTGAAGTGATCCTTCTCCCTTAGCCTCTTGAGTAGCTGGGATTACAGGCATGAGCCACCACACCCAGCTTGAAGATGCTTTTAAAAAATGATTTACATATCAGCCTGAGTAAGAGTGACACCTCATCTCTACTAAAAATAAAATGGAAACAAATTAGCTAAACTAAAAGTACATACAGAAAAAATTAACTGGGCATGGTGGTACAGGAATGTGCCTGTAGCTGGGACTACAGGCACATTCCTGTAGTCCCAGCTACTCGGGAGGCTGAGGCAGAAGGATTGCTTGAGCCCAGGAGCTTGAGGCTGCTGTGAGCTAGGCTGATGCCATAGCACTCTAGCTCAGGCAACAGAGCGAGATTCTGTCTCAAAAAAAAAAAAAAAGAAAAAAGAAAAGAAAAGAAAAGAAAAGAAAATGAATTACATGTTTACATGCAATCTCATCTGATGCCAGCCACCAATGAACATGACTCAATTTTAATCAAAAGCTCTTAAATGTGAAGTCCTGGATTAAATAAACTGAATTCAATAATGAAATAGGCTACATACGTATTAATTGTATTCAGGTACCAATTAATTTTTACAATGGATAGGAAGGAATAGCTCCAAGACACTGTTACTTCCTTATGCTTCTTGTTCACCTAAAATGGGACCTCTATAGAAAAACATTCCTTGACCACTTGATATAAACAGTCCACCATTCAGTCTCTATCAATATACCCTTTTAATTCACAGCAATTTTATTTGGAATTATCTTGTTCATTTATTTGTTTAAATGCCTACTGTTTGTTAGGCTACCCCACTAGAATGTAAACCCTACCAGAGCAGGCAACCTGAAGGTTTCATTCACCATTATACCCTAGATGAGTGTCTATGTCACACAGTATTGCTTCATAAACAATATCAATTAATCAATTAATAAATCATGTAACAGAACTACTGATTCTTGAAGACAGGGCAGGAGAGTAGTTAAGGTTGAAGAGCTTGAAGGGAAGTGAATTTTTCTTTTTTTTTGTTAAGAGATGGGGCCTGACTCTGTCACCCACACTGGAGTACAGTGGCACAATCATAGCTCACTGCATCCCTAAACCCCTGGGCTCAAGCAATCCTCCTGCCTCAGCCTCCTGAGTAGCTGGGACTACGGGCGCACACCACCATGTCTGGCTAATTTTTAAAAAAATTTTTTTTAGAGACGAGGTCCTGCTATATTGCCCAGGCCGGTCTTCAACTCCTGGCCTCAAGCAATTCTCCCACATTGTTGAGATTAGTCATGAGCCACCATGCCCGGAGAATTTTAAGGGAGAAAAAGACAGTCATACGATTTTCAGTTCAACAATATCCTGATATTATTAGTCAAATCAGGAAACCCAGTCAGATAAACTAGTTTGTAAAGTCAGACATGTTTTTATTAATATATTTTAAGTATCAGTGGGACACTTATGTAGCAATATCCAGTGGGCACTTTAAAGTTTAGGATAAAGTTTCATAGAAACAATGTTGCTATAGAGAGAGATCTGGAAGCTAATGAAATTTTCCAGAAAGAATATAATGATAAGAAAGCTTAATATAAAACCTTAGAAAACACCTATTACTTAAGAGTCAGAAAAACTGGTAAAAAAGATGAATGGGAATAAAGATGTCCAAGAACTAGAGAAGAATTACACAAAGCCAAGGAAAAAAGTGTCAAGAAGGAAGAGTGAGTACCTGGCTGTCATAGGAGGTTATAATTTCCATGGAGAAATAAATAAAGTTCTGGAAAAATAGAAATGAAATGACAAAAACTAACTCAAGAAGAAATAAACTCGACTGCTCCTACAACCACAAATAGAATCACATCAGAAGTTAATAGCTCAACACAAAGACAGTACTCAGTATAGGTTTCACAGGTGAGATCTGTTACATTTTCAAGGGAAGGTGAGACTCCCCAACACAGACACTTTCAAAGAGAGGAGCTTTCAGTGGGAGCCACCATCTTCCAGTAATATGCCAAAATGACAAACACAAAGGGAAAGAGGAGAGGCACCTAATACATGTTCTCTAGGCCTTTTAGAAAACATGGGAGTTGTTCCTTTGGCCATATATGTGTGAATTTACAAGAAAGGTGATACTGTAGATATCCAGGGAATGGGTACTGTTCAAAACGCATGCCCCACAAATGTTACTATGGCAGAACTGGAAGAGTCTACAATGTTATACCCAGCATGCTGTTGGCATTTTGTAAACAAACAAGGGCAAGATTCTTGC